>JARGCV010000001.1:13817500-13952500 GCA_034064705.1 Bothrops alternatus
TCTAATTATCAGAAAATTTCTCCTTAGTTCTAGGTTGCTTCTCTCTTTGGTTAGTTTCCATTCATTGCTTTTTGTCCTGCCTTCAGGTGCTTTGGAGAATAGCTTGACTCCTTCTTCTTTGTGGCAACCCCTGAGATATTGGAACACTGCTATCCTGTCACCCCTCATTCTTCTCTTCATTAAACTAGACATACCCAGTTCCAGCAACTGTTCCTTATATGTCATAGCCTCCAGTCCCCTGATCATCTTCATATTCCATTGCATCAATGTTGTACACATTCATTACAGTTGCCATTCACCATCTTGTCAATTTTGATACACAGATGCCAATGAAGAGAAACACTGGAGCTAAATAGCAATCTCACTGATTTTGTCTTCTGTATATAGATGCTTTGTCTGGCAACCATTTTGTGAAAAGCAAGGCATCTCCATGACAGATGTTTTCTGAGTGCCTGCAAGATGTTTCAAATGTGCCCATCACTCATCTCTGCTCTACCAGATCAGAATTATTTTCAGGCTGTACAGTTTGTATATAAAAACATAAAATCTATCTATTACTCAGAATCGGTCTTTGTCCTGCTGAGAAAAAAACCCCCTGATTGTTATGTCCTGGGCTGGCAGGCATAGGCTGCAGCGATTGGCCCGGGCAGATCATGTGGATGCCCGGGATAAGAAAGGCTGCTCCCAGCCTTGCATGCACATGCACAGTGGGAAAAGATCCTTTGCAATGATTGGCCAGCAAGGTATTGTGCAGGGGGGCTATAAAAGGGGGCCGCACCATTTTAAACCTGTTCTGTTGGTGTTTGCAATAAAGGAGAACTGTTGGAACTTGTTGCTTCATCTCAATGCCTCTTTTACTGAAACAGAACTTTGGCAATGAAGGTGGGATGCCTGCAAGGCAAACAGATTAAGAAGCCAAGTTGACTCACCACAGGGGGGCTTGCAGCTTGGAAAAGTGTGGCTCCTGGAGATTGACTTAGCCTGCCAGCACTGAGACGCTGGAGGTGAGCTCAGAAAAGGGGGCCCCTTCTCAATCCTTGTAGCAAGAGGCATGGACGAAGTTCCTGGGCTGAAACGATGGCAAAGATAGGCCGGCTTTCAGAGTTTGACACAACTCATCCAGGACGCTGGAGCTCATACGTGGCCCAGGTGGAGAACTACCTCCGGGTGAATCAAATTCGTGAAGATGACCTCAAACCTGCCACACTGCTGTATGTTTATGTGGGCAAGAGACCTTCGAGATTGCGTAGAATCTGGTCGCCCCAGCACCACTGGAATCAATCACCTACACAGAATTGAAGAGGATGCTTCGAGAGCATTTTGAACCCAAGCTCTCAGTGATTGCCTGGCGCCATGTGTTCGAGAAGAGGGACCAGAGGCCTGGTGAGTCTGCAGCATAGTTTGTTGCGGCCTTGCGTCAAGCAGCTAGGCCCTGCAAATTCAAAGAAGGCATACGGATTAAAACGGAGACTACAACGCGATGATTGGGGCAACACGAACATAATGAGCATCGGAGATGAGGAAGAGGGGTGGAGACTATAGGAGGTGATGTATGCGTAGGACATGGCCATGAACATATGGGAAGGATAGCAGGGGGAAGCTACAATCACACATTGCTCCTAGAAGCACCAAGCCTGAAGATGACAAATGGGACTTCGAAATGTTGCCAAGACACTTCCAATTTTACGTGGGAGAAAACCCGAATAATCAAAGACCTACATATATATATATGTATGTATGTATTTCACAAAATAAACAATTCACAATCACCAAGAGAATCCAATTAGGAAAATTTTTAATAAAACCAAGCTTTCATCGGTAACTTCCGACATCGTCAGGGTTAAAGCTAGTTAACGGGAACAACTTAAATAAGGTTGCCTAATGCTTGCACCTGGCTCCTGGACTGCATCATTGGTCCCAGCTGATTAGGTTGTATTCTGGTTGTTTCCTTGATGTCTGCACACAGTCATTTCCTGTCTCTCCTTAGTACATTCTTACTCACTCCCTCATCGCTGATTCCTGGGTTTAGCAGGGTCCTCTCCCCCTCTCCCCCTCTCCCCCTCTTCCCCTTGGGTGATCCATTCCTCTGTACTGCCCTCACCCTTATTTAAGTTGTTCCCATTAACTAGCTTTAACCCTGACTATGTCGGAAGTTACCGATGAAAGCTTGGTTTTATTAAAAATTTTCCTACTTGGATTCTCCTGGTGATCATGAGTCGTTTATTTTGTGATATGAATGTACCCAGGAGTCATATTTTTACTGACATTATTAATTATATATGTATGTGTATATATATTATCCTTTAAAATACTAAATATGCGAATCCTGGGCATCATATTAACCAAATTGAAAGAAAGAAAAATGAACACCAGGATACAATAAACCAGACTGTTTAATGTAAACAAGCCTGTAGTTTAAAAATCACTAAGCTTTCATTGGCCAGACTGCCGATGTCATCAGAGTTGGAGTGAAAAGAGATCTGGGAGCTAGCTTATGCAACGGCCTACATCTGCACCCGGCTTCTTGAGCGCGTCATCGGCCTGTTGATTGTGCTCATCCGTAATGCGCCGAGTTGCTCAGCATCTGGCAACCTGACCCTGGCCCCGATGGTTGTTCTCCAATCCTTGCCAGAAAAGTGATTGAGGATTAAAGTTTTTTTAAAAAAAAAAATTACACAACTGAGAAATGCAAATCATGGTTTTTATGGAACTGCATGGCAATTAAAAATGAATTAAAAGTTTCAAAAGATGTATACTATATATGAGTGATTTATAACAAGTTTTGGACTTCATAAGAAATGATTGTTGTATTATTTAAAGTTCTCTGACCTGCAAAGAAGTTAGGGAAAATACTTACATTTGCAAACATCTTTACAATCACAAGGCAGCAGCAATTATATTTTTTTCTACTACAAATAGCCATTTATATGACTATCTTTCTTTAACCCTTTAAAGAAAGTAGCAGGCAATCTTGATAACCTAGATAACAAAGGTGGTTTCGATCAGAAGTTCTTTATTTTCATTAGTGGTATGAGTAAGACAATTCTTAGAAATAAAGCAATTTGAAGTATCTGTGATAGAATAGACAAATGACTATGCTTCTTATGATCTATTCATTTGATGTTAAGCTAGAAATGTTTGGCAGACGCAAAAATCCAAAATTACAAAATGAATGGTTGTAAGAGAACGGCATGTCTTATAAGTGTATTTCAGCTACTCAGAAACATATTTCTTGGGCATCCATATCATATGGCAGAATGCTTTATAAAGTAGTATCTGTTTTATTTGTGTTTAATTTCTTTTGGGGTCATGATGCACTTTCTGAAATCTGCCAAAGTTGAGCAAAGAATTCTGTTGCATTTGGAAATTGTGTACATTATTATGGTTCATTGTACAGTCAGATAGATATTTAGATTTGACATTTTTATCTTTTATCTTTCCAAAGACCTCAGGTAGGCATATTATTATTAATATTACTATATATTCATCCAGTGAATATCATAGTCTTTAGGTTAGGTATTTTCCAATCAATGAGGTTGTCTATGGAGATTCTCAGTCATCCAGGTCATAGCTGTCCCAAAGATGCTTTTTCACAAGGCAACTGGATTTTCTTGTTTTTCTTTGAAGATGTTTTGTTTCTCATCCAAGATGGAAATGACCAGCTGTCTGCAAGGAGTATAAATCCTGCCATTTCCCACCATCCAGTCAGAGCTCAAGAAGCTTCTTGAATGAGAAGCAAAACATCTTCAAAGAAAAACAAGAGAGTCCAGTTGCTTCCTGAAAAAGCATCTTTGGGACAATCAATGAGGTTCTAACCAAAATCTTCAGAATAAGGTAGGAAGGTGGCAAAATCAGTTGTGTAATGCCTAGTAAATTTAAAACTTCCAAACCTTGGTAAATCCCCCTTATATTTCTTTTACATGTCTCAAGAACTCCAAGTACTAATGGTATTATATAGTTGGCTTTTTCTTCCAAGGTGTGTTATGTTTCATGTATCTGTTTGCCTATATTTCAAAACACCAATATTGTAAATTAATTTTCAAACATTTGTTCAAATGTTTGGTTTTAGCAATTTTTGCATACATTCCAATAAACAATTTTTGCAACTGTAACATAGCATTGCTTGTACTTAGTTTGGGCAATTTTTGTACAGCTCTAAAGAGGCCAATTACAACTTAAGATTTCATTTTAAACAATTGGCATTTGCAATTATTTAAAATCAGTTCAGTTTTGACTATGATCATGTTAGATTAAGTAGCTTGTTCCTGTACTGCCATGACAGCTCCTTCAATTTATTGTTTAAAAATTCCAATGCGCACCCATTGCCAAGTCATATTTTTATCAGATATTTCTTCAGAATCATGTGTATAATGCCCATGAAGAAGTTTAACTTCAACTTTCAGTTGCTTCTTTTTGCAAATTTCTTTTGATTTTGTAGTTTCCAGGAGCTTTTCTTTACAAACATATACCTAATATAACTCTTTACTGTGCCTGTTATCATCATTTTGGCTGTGTGTCTCTTCATCTGCTGTTAGCTTTAGTTGGAGTAATTCTCTCCCTCCTTTACTTCTGGCAAGACAGAATCTGTCAACATTGCTGTTTGATAGAAAGCATGATTCAGAATCATTAATTTTCTTGTTTTCTCTCAAGTTTAATACAGTTTATGTCCAATCAATCATACCTGCATATGGTAAATGATTGAGTTAACACAAGTGTTATGGCTGTAATTATGTTCCCTACATTTCATTAGTTGTTCAAAATGTTTGGATTTGTTTTATATAACTAGAGGTAGCATTCTATTTAATTTGCTCATGTAATAAGACAGAAGCTTGCGTTAAAACTCAGTATTTGTTTCCTTCTTCTAATTCCAATTATCTTAAAGCATGTTAGTTCATTAGCTATAAATCATTTTCTTTAATAATTTTATCTCTTTTAATTGCCAAAGTTGCACATTTGTCTAGAGTCTAGACCAAATTGCATTCTTCTAATTTCATGGTATCCATAAATTGTGGTCCATAAATTGTGTCTTAAGTGCTTCTTTGGATTTTGCGAATAATTGTAGGCCATCCATTTTTGCTAACTGGGTTATTTGGGGCTTTGGGTGTTAAGAGCCACATTTGGTTTTGTTTAAATTATTTGTAATTTAAACTACTTAAATAAGTAGTATTATTGCTAAAATAAGTAATAAATATGTCATTGATAAGCTTCTTTTGATTTTTAGTTTGTTAGTTAGGGCTTATATTAGACCCACCCCCAAAAAATCAAGCTAGGGCTTATTTTCAGGGTAGGTCTTACTTTCAGGGAAACACGGAATACCTGTTTAAAATTTGGATGTGGTCAGCCAGCTGGCTGAGACTCTGGTGTAGATGTTTGTTGGGGAGTCTGTGGTCAGCAGGCTAGGGAAATTGAGTGCTCCTTCACTGAGGTTTTCTGGCAGAATCAGGACAGCAGAAATTCTCATGTCCCAATGGTGAGCAGGGGAGTCATAAGCTCAATTTATTGAGTGGGTTGAGAACTCCAAAATCCCTCCAACTCTATAATTCTATAATTCTATCTTAGAGATTAGTAAAAAAAATTTAGATACTTTAAAATGTCAATAATTGCATGGAAAACAAATCTAATAGGATAGCAATAAAAAGGTAGCAATAAAAAAGGCTTGTATTGACATGGTAGCAATAAAAAAGGCTTGTATTATGGAATGTGTGATAAGTATTGTGTAAAATATTTGGGCAACCTATGGGGTGTGTAATCATAATCAGGAAGAAAAATGCAACTGTTAATTAGATGGATGAAAAGAGATTCTATTCTTCTGCTGCTAATAGCAATAGGAAACAGTGATATCTGCAGGACGTACAGGAGAAGAGAATTTTGAAAAGGATATTGTGCCATCTCAACATGTCTGACACTACATACAAAGGGGACAGAGATTATAGTGCAACATTTCTTTCACCATTTTGATGAAAACAGCAACCTCCTATAGATGCTCACAGTAGGAAAACAAATCTTTGTCATCTTCTCTGTGGAGAGAGGAGTAAACTGGAACAATCCTACTTTTCAAAAGAATTATCATTCTCTGATCATCATACAAGAAGTTTTCAATCTCCTCTGAGATGAAACTGGTGGTGGGAGGATTAGGATGAATGCACATGATTCATCCATGAGTAACTGTCCATCATGTTGTGCAGGAGATCAAAATATTGGCAGGATACTCAATATAAAGCTCCCCAGCCATCAGTGACATCAAAGCTATCCTCATTATTACTACTTCAATGTAGCAATAAATGGATAACTGAAGAATCTTTGTGGGTTCAAACTCACATTCCCTTAACACAAAAATGTTCCACTAACTTTTTGTTTCATGTTCTCATGATTCTGTTCTTATCTCACTCACAATGCACATAGGTACCATTTAAAGTTGGCTACAGCATTGCTTGGATCACCATAGACTGAGATGTAAAGCAGTGTATCATCAGCATACTGATGGTATCTCATCCCATGGTGTCAGATGATCTCCCCAGCAGTTTCATATAGATGTTTAAAAGGAAGAGAGCAAATACTTGGAAACAGCACTACAACATATGCTCTATAAGTCACTGATGGGTTTCCTGCCAAAATTTCTCACTGGTTAAGGTTCCCACAACTTTGTTTACAATATGTGTGATCATGCTTTTCTTTTGATGCAACTTCTTTGGGGGTTTTTAAAAAACTACTTCTTTGCTGTCCTTTATCTTTTTTTTTTTAAATATTTTATTGGTTTTCCAGTTTTACATTTGAGTATTTGTAAGGCAATATGGTGATTGGGTTAATCAATAGTTCAATAACAAAATCTTTAGTACATATCTCAGGTTACATCATCAAATATTTCTTCTCGGTTTCCCTTAACATTTGCTATATCGTATTTAAGCTAATAAATTTCTAATTATATCAAATTTAGTGAAAACTTCATTATCACATTTATCAATACATTTTTTGCTTATACATATCTTAATAAATCTTCATAAACAATCTATATCCTGTTATTAAATGTTACCTAATTTTTGGTTTTTAATTACCATACTCCAATTTAACCTTTAATATACACAGTATTTGAGTTTCGGGTAACCCAAATTTCCTTTGTCTCACTTCGTAAAAATTATAACATCTAAAATACACATATTACTTACTTAAATATATTCTTATTCTATTGCGTAAACGTTTTCTATTTCTCACTCTAGTACATTCACCTTAATAATTGAGTATCCTTTGTTAGCTCAAGTCCATCATCTATATTATCTGGGTTAATCAATAGTTCAAACCTATTTCCTAATAGTTTCATACTATTTTCCAATTATTTTAAGTCTAATAATCAAATTTCCCCTTGTCTCAAAGTCTCCCTTTGAGACTGTCCTTTATCTCATGAAGGTCTGAATTCATGGATGATGCCAATGAATGTTAATATATTTCTCCTGAATAATTAATAATGTTTTGTTCAAAAGTTCTGATTGATCTTTTGAAGACAGTGTTGAAAAGTTATTTGGTGCACATTTGGATATGAGGTAGAGAAGCTTCTTCAAACTTTGAAAACCTTGAGGTTCATTTTTTTCCCTCAGCCACAGCTATAAAAGAATGAATAAACTACATCAAATTGCCTTGAGGCAAACTTGATGATTAATATTCCAATTATTTTCTTTCTGGGAAATTTGAAGAAGAATGCTGTATCATTGTGGTAGATTGTGAAGCTTGTTGGACAAGATAGCAGATCAGGTTAGGTGTAAACATTTCCCCCTCAATCCACCACAATAAAACAGTTGGCAGTTCTGCTGCTATGCTGTAACACGGTAGGGGTTTTGATGGAGCATGTTAACAAAAGGAAGCATTTTGGATCATATTGATTAGGATCCTGCCAATTTTAGATAGCAGCCTGTGTGCTGATTAATTAATCATAGTTGCAGAGCTGAACTAATTTACAATTAACACCTTTCAAGAAAACCAGATTAGTAAGAGATAGCTTGTTTAAGCAATCTCTCCCCTCTGCAAGAGAGGAAATTTTGGGCAATGGGGAAAGGGAGAAGAAAATATAAAAATATAAGTTGGACAATCGGGCACAGGCAGCTGGGTTTTTAGTTTTTTAGTTTTTATAGTTTTATTGTGAGCCACTCAGAGTTGTTTAATGGGCAGCCATTAGAAAGCTTTTGACGTAACTAAGTGCAATGAATAAATGTACTGATTCATGATCAGGACACGCATAAGACCAAATTATTTTCTTTTGAAAATTCTTTATTGCATCTTCTGCTTGGTTCGTGTAAAGAACAGTGCCTGCTGACCCTAAGGAGTTTTGAACCATCATCAACCCACACATATCAAAGGCAATTGTCTGTGGCACCAATTCTCTTTTCCGTTCTCTCTAAAGCAGTATGAAGTGAATTGATCTTTCTTTCATCTCCAAATTGCTGCTCTAGGAATGCTGAGATCATGCACAGACCCAGCTAGCTGATCTGGGCTTCCATCTGGCTGACAAATACTTTCCTGCAACAACAGTAGTTAAGTCACTGCCTTGTCCAAACAATTGCCACTATGGAAAAAAAATAGGAAAAAAAATCCTCTCACTTGCACTCCACTCCAACCAGCAAGGAAATTAAATTCATTCCTAGCATCCTTCTCCTCCATATTAAATAAAAAATAAAGTGGGTGAACGAGGCGACAAGTTCTAAGCAAAATGCATACTGGCTACTGGCTGTACTGCATGTATGCAATTATATGAAAGGGCATTTCAACATTGCTGCTACTTATTGGAGTAATGGACAGCCTTTCATCCACATATAAGGGAAAGAAAAATATAAGAAAAGCCTAGTTCTTTGCAAGTTGCTTGTCTTCTCAAAAAAGACTTCATGTCTGTTTCTATTCACTCCTATTAAAGGACCCACTGGAGATGGAAAAATGGGGGAGAGGCATGAGTTCCAGGGGAGATATGGACTTTCTACAAGCTCTATGAAGTTTCTCCGTTGCAGGAAAAAAAACACTAGCCAGATGTACCTAACTGAGATCAATCTCATAAATACTTAGAGATCCAGAGATTTGAAGCTGAATTGGGTATATCTAGTCCAGTGAAAAGAAGGACCAGGGTGACATGATAGCAGTGTCCCAATATTTGAGAGGCTGCCACAAGGAAGAAGAGGTCTATCTATTCTCCAAAGCATCTGAAGGCAGAACAAGAAGCAACAGATGGAAATAATCAAGGAAGGAAACAAATCTAATGCCAAGGATAAATTTCCTGACAGTGAGAACAATTAATTAGTGGAATAACTTGCCTCCAAAGATTGTGGGTACTCCATCACTGGAGATTGTAAAGAAGAGATTGAACAGCCATTTGTCTGAAATGGGTATAGGCCAGCGGTTCTCAACCTGTGGGTCGCGACCCTTTTGGGGATTGCACAAGCAATCCTAAGCTTCAAAGCACGATCGGCTTCCCAAGGGCACCACAATCCTCACAAAAGCAGGGGGGAGAAGCAAAGGGGACGAGAAAGCTCGCGGTGGGCTCGAAGGAGCACCTGTCAGCATTGGTACCCCCCCGGCCAGCTCGATGGGGAGTTGGGGGTCACCACAATATGAGGAACTGTATTAAAGGGTCGTGGCATTAGAAAGGTTGAGAACCACTGGTATAGGGTCTCCTGCTCAAAAGCATACAGATCAATTTAAATGTACTGTAAAAATTACCCATTATTATTGTGTGGACATGCTTAAATTAGGTTTTCAGACACTATGCATACTTTTAAATACCTAATCTGACCTTATTATAATTACTTTAACTTTTGCAGGAAGCTGGTGATTCTAAAATGAAGGACATATGAATTGAAAAGAGTTAACTCCCCCCTCCCCCCTCATGAATAGCAGATCTGGTTCAGATTGGAATCCACCAGTTTTACAATAAAGTAAAAGAAACAGAAAAGATCAGTTCCACACTACATATACAATACAACATATGATTTGAACTTTCAGGATAACAGATGTGAAGAAAGTGACATCAGAAATACTAATCTACTATCAATTTCAAAATAGTCGATCAAAGATTCAAATGTGTTTGTGTATGTGTGAGTGAGTGAGAAAGAGAGGGAGGGAAGGAGGGAGGGAGAGAGAGAGAGTTGTTTGGAGATTTCCCAAAGCACCTCTATTTTTCCAGTCTTCAGAGGAAAGAATTGTATATTCTGTCATTAAACTATATTATTATGTTTCTAGGCTGATTCTCTTTTGGTGCTGAGTTCTTATCACACAATTGTTCTTCAAATTATGTCTGCATTAATCTTTGAGGAGACAAAAGACAATTTTTTATGATTGTACTAGCCTTGGCTGATGCCAGCTAATTAGCAATTCAAGGTCATATTTCATCAGGCAAAGCCTCCATCATAAATAGAATCCAAATTAAAAGGGCCTGGAGTTCTTACTGAAAATCAGAAGTCACAGACAGAGCAGTATTCATAATCAGATGCAAGTAAGGGCTGATGTTTCCAAGAAAGATTCACAGTGAGATATAGATTTCCATATAGTTTAACAAAAGGTACAAAGTTGCATTATTTTGTCCCTAAAGGAGGGACAAAATGAAATGTGAATGACAAAAATTAAAAATATTTTTTTAATTATTTTAAATAATTAAATTGAATTGTTGAATTGTCCTGCAGCTAGTTGTCCTGTGGCAAGTTGTCCATGGTGAATTGTCCCACAGCAAATGGGCTGTGATGAGTTGGCCGCGATGAGTTGGCCACAGCAAATTGTTCCAGTTTGCACAGTGAAGACTCCAACACTTTAACTCAGGTTGAGAACCCCTGCTTTAACTAGTTTGCCAGTAAACATGACTAGGCAGATCACACATTAGGCTAGCTGCATTTTACAGATGAGTTGTAATAGAATCCATCGATGGGCCTTTCCATACACACCCAACAATGGTATTCCTCCTGTCCTCAAGTATTCTTACTTACAAAAGGTAACAGCTCTGACTATTGGAAGGCTACTGCGGGCGAAGACAGATGCAGGGCTAGGTGCACCAAAGGGCAAATGAGCAGGAAGGGTTAAAGATCCTTTTTCTTCTAGGTTTTTCTTTTATCCAGCAGCCCTCAAACTTATTGAGAACATGGAGTGGAGAAAAACTTCACAATTTTTGTGCAAGGCAGCAACAAAGTTTATTGGTGAGAATGGCAGTTTCATGGAACAGCCTAATAAAGAAAACAAAAGGACATTTTGATTGCTGGAGAACTTCTGTTCTCTCCAACATACAAAACAGAAATAGCCAAAGTAGCAGCTAAATGGGAGGAAGAATTCCAATTAGAGCTTAGTAGATCACTCATCCCCTTCATTCTCCTTTTCCATGCAAATCAGAATATCCATCTGTATTACATTTTCTTGCGGAACAGGAACACACCACTTTCTTGATCGATCACTTTGCTCTTTTATTAAACAAATGAGTACCAAGGAAACTCACATTGCTAGAGTTGAACCACACAGATATGAATGGGAATAAGAATATTGTGTATGTTATATTTGTTGACATGTTTCCTACCGAAAGTATACAATGCTGTCAAAAGAGTAAAAGAATTGAAATGGAAACAGGCTGGTCCACACAGCAAGAAGAACTGATGGCAGGTGGACCAAGGCAATCATAGAATGGATCCCACTTGATAAAAAGCGTCCATGAAAGAGACCTAAAACAAGATGGATTGATGACATCAGCAAGTATTGCAAGTCCAACTGGCAAAGGAAAGCTCAAGACCATACTGGTGGGAAACATGCAGAAGAGGCCTTCATCCTGCAGTGGATAGATAATGGCTACAATGATGATGATGAGATGATGATGATGGTGCTTCCCACCAAATAAGTGGTAGAACATGTCAAGGTTAATGTATTGCCTTTCCCCCAAATTCATCATCCTGAGTGAATCAATAAGATGCATTTTGTACCATTATCTCCTGCTTCTTCTGCACAAGCTCTGACTAGAATAGAAATGATTTCACAAGTGATTTGAAGTTATTAAATGAAACTAATGTGAATTTCTCTGTTTTTCTTTTGATGACCATTCTTCTTTTCAAAGAGCCTTCAGAACTGTTTATGCTAATTCTTCAATTAATAATTATGCTCTTCAGAGGTTATTATCACAGCTAGGCTATTATCTCCCTTTTCTTCTTATCTGTTTTAATAGTTTTAATTAATTCCTTACCATCCGTGATTATGCATCAAGAGATGCTTAGGGAAACAGGTAATACCGTATGAATGTTAGAGAACCTGATTAAGGCTATAACATATTTATCCATCGCTTTTTCATAATACGTTTTGTGTAGTTGGATCTCATTTGGAATAGAGGATACAATATGTAGAGTCATCCATTTCAAGGAAGATAGAGACAAAATTAAGTGGGTTCAGATGATGGGAACAAAAATCAAGAAAAATGAAAAAAACCTGGATATGTTTAGAAAAAAGATCTGAAAAGATATTATAATACTCCTTATATAACTGAAGATCTGTAAGAAAAAGATAAAAGAAATATTTATTGTCTCAATATTTTATTTTATATAAAGGAGAAATCTTTATTTTCAGATATAGAAAAAGAGTGGCATATACAAAATCAAGTTCAATGTATGTTAATATGCATATAGACCATACATTATTTAAATCAGGGATATACATAATCCAAGATCCCCAGATGGCAACCAACTCTATTTTTAGACCATCAAATCATGTCACCCATAATTGGCTTTTTTTAAGGAAAAAAACTATGCATTAAACTAAGTGTGTTACACCTGAAGTTAGTCTTGATGCATATACTGGCCTTAAAAACATCTGAGGTTCTCCTCCTATCTCACTGGTCGGTCGCAGTCGGTGTTTGTCAGAGGTCCACCTCTAGGTTACTCCCATGTGAGATGCCTCAGGGGTCTGTTCTCCCCCCCTACTTTTTAACATTTACATGAAGCCACTGGGTGAGATCATCCACCGCCACGGAGTGAGATACCATCAGTACGCTGATGATACTCAGCTGTACATCATTGAAGCGGTTGAGGTGATGTGCCGGTGTCTGGAGGCTGTGAGGGTTTGGATGGGTGTTAACAGATTAAGGCTCAACCCCGATAAGACAGAGTGGCTGTGGGTGATGCCTCCCAAGGACACTTCTATCTGTCCTTCCATTACCCTGGGGGGTGAATCTATAAACCCCTCAGAGAAGGTTTGCAACTTGAGTGTCCTCCTCGATCCACAGCTGACATTGGATCATCATTTGTCGGCAGTGGTGAGGGGGGCATTTGCCCAGGTTCGCCTGGTGCACCAGTTGCGTCCTTACTTGGATCGGGAGTCGCTCCTCACAGTCACACATGCCCTTGTCACCTCGAGGATCGACTACTGCAATGCTCTCTACATGGGGCTACCCTTGAAGAATGTTCGGAGACTACAATTAGTGCAAAATGCAGCTGCGCGAGCAGTTGTGGGCCTTCCTCATTGTGCCCACATTTCATCAACTCTCCGCATGCTGCATTGGTTGCCTATTGGTCTCTGAGCCCAATTCAAGGTGTTGGTTATTACCTATAAAGCCCTTCATGGCATGGGACCAGGATACTTATGGGACCACCTTCTGCCACATACTTCTCTACGACCGGTGAGAGCGCACAGGGTCGGCCTCCTCCGGGTCCCATGAGCGAAACAATGTCTTCTGGCGGGCCCTAGGGGGGAGGGCTTTCTCTGTTGTGGCGCCCACCCTCTGGAACCAACTGCCTCCTGAAGTCCGCGTTTCTCCAACTCTCCCGGCCTTCCGGAAAAACCTAAAAACTCATCTTTGCCGGCAAGCCTGGGGATGATTGTAGTTGATTGTTGCATTGAATGTGTGTTTTTTTATTGGTTTTTAGATATCTTGTTTGGGTTTTTATATTGTAATTCTCTGTTATATATATGTTGTTAGCCGCTCCGAGTCCCCGGAGAGGAGCGGCATACAAACCCAAATAAATAAATAAATAATGGATGCAAGCGTAAGGCCTTTTGTTTGGTTGCACATTTGATGTGTATCTAAAAGGGCCATACATAAAAATGAGATACCTCTTCCTGCAAAACTGCATATACAGGGCTCCTTCATGCATGCATAAAATATGTATGTGATGAAGGCCCAGGCACTGTGTATGTTATTGGTGGAGTTAATTTGGATACTATCACATATCTCTATTATATTTTTTTATTATAAGAAAGTGGAACCTGAAAATCTCTCCACAGAAATGCCAGAAAGTAAAAGCAGACTTAATAAGAGAAAGGCTATGTTTTTTTTTCTAAAGGCATAATCCTTTTTCTTAAGTTTATTGTGCTATTATTTAGACAGAAAGCAGTGATCTGAAATATAATGGGTGCATTTCCAACTTTCTGAGTCATTCTTATTTTTTTCCTATGTAGCAATAAAAGACCAACAAAATTAGTTCCAATCTTTTTCATAAAGATAAAATTCAGTTATGTCTGTTCTCTTACTTCCCTTTTTCAAGTTTCAATATAATGAAATTACTTTGGGATACGTTGCCTGGATAAAAATGAATGTAGATTTAAATTGGAAAGGCTGACGATAGAAAGGGAATAACAGCAATTGGGGGAAGAGTGGGTGTCCTTTTAGTCTTATTTTGTTTTGGTGATGATGGACACCCATAGAAAACAATTAAGCCAAGGGCTATGTTTTTAGAATTTTAAAAGATTAATACAAAGGAGAATATTTAAATCTGATTTTGATCAAATGTAGATTTAACCCATACATGGAGGAAGTGGGACTGTGCTAAACCAGGAGTGTCAAACTGGCGGCCTGTGACCCAATAATTAAACTTTTAAATCACATTTTTAAATCTAACTCTGGCTTTTTTTCTATATCAAGCTGGTTTCCGTAATGTCACATCTATGTCATCAAATCTCAGTATTTGAGAACTAATGTTTATCAACAAATCGATCTGATCAAAATTCTCTTCCCCTTCTTCCAACATCATGTAAGCAATATAGTCCATTTTATTCCATCTTATAATTTCAGCTTGATTATCCAAGTTGTCATAACTTTCAATTGATCACGTCTGGCTGTCAATTCCTGTTGATTTTAGCAATGGGAGTACTTCACTTATAACCTTTTTTGATCTTCAAAGTTCTCCACCTGTGTAATAGTTAGTTGATTTATAGAGTAGTCATTTAAAGTCTCAATCTGGGATTCTGGGTCCAGAATTTTTCTAAAGTTCAATTGATCAGTGAGTTCTTCCATCTCAAATTGTATACACTGTTGCATATAAGCTTCTTCTTGGCCTGTAGATTGGTCTTTTAAAATTTGGGGCTCAGCTTGTGATTCTACAAGATGGTCTTTAGTTTTTCTCCATGACTTCATCTCCTCTGTCATTTCCAATATTTTTTCCAATATCAGCTCATAATCCAGTCCAGAATTCAATTGATCAGTAAATTCTTCTTCCATCTCAGATTGTATACACTGTTGCATATAGGCTTCTTCTTGGCCTATAGGTTGATCTTTTAAAGTTTGAGGCTCAGCTTGTGGTTCTGCAAAATAATCTTTAGTTTTTCTCCATAACTTCATCTCCTTTGTCATTTCCAATATTTTTTCCAATATCAGTTTATAGTCAAGCGGTGGGTAAAAGTCTTCTATTTCCATAGTAAAAGAGTCTTTTAATCTTTTTGTGGAAACTATATTTATTAAGAGTCCATATACATCCGCCTCCACAATTTTTAAATCACAAACACAACCCACAGCTGTTTCCAAGCCTTTATCTTTTCTTGTTAATTTTTGAAGGTCAAAACCATCTTCAAACACCAAAGCAGAGACATTACAATTGCAGTAAATATTTTCACCACAAGATGTCCTCAGTGAGCTATAGAAAGTTTTTTCTTTGCACGTTAAAAGCCTTTATCTCGTTAAGAATGACGAAGAGAGAGACAGAAAAAAGCAAATATCTTCAGTATAGTAAGTAGAAAAATGCTCTATATTACAAATCTTTCCAGGGATGCCCAATATTCAAAAAGTTCAAAATATAATAAGTGCTATTCTGTAGTTTTGTTTAAAGTACTTTTTTCCCCAAACAGACAGACACCGCTTTCTTAGAACAGGGAAGTCATCCAAAAAGCAAGCTCTTTGCAGGAAAAATAGTTGGGAATAGGTGAGGGAGGGAAAAGCTTCATCCAGATTTCTCCATGGTGGTTTCTTCACGCTTAGCTGTTCTTTTGACTTCGGCTGGTGCAGCTGAGTGGTCGGTCATTTTACTGGCCGATCTTTACTCCGTCGGCCCTAAGGAGTCAGCTGGGGCCACGGGAAAGCGGTCACCAGCAAGGCCCCTCCTTGGTGGTTGCCCCTCCAGGGCGACTTTCAACCCCCTCCGGGGTCTACCAGCAAAGTAAACACAGCCGGTGGGGAGACAAGTCTCTTCCACACGACTGGAGTCGCTGTGAACCGGAAACGGATTAAACTAAATTTGTTATATCATGTGAGGGAAATAGAGGGGGGAATTTTTAAGGTATTAATGTTAGTTATATATATATGACTTGTTTTGCTATGATTGATTACCCTTTCACCACAGTGTTTTCCTGAGCACTTGATGTAAAAATTAAAAAAAACCAATAAAATGTGTATAAAAAAAAACTGGAGGCCTGTGGGCTGGATGCGGCACACAAAGACCATGCCCACCCTGGCTCCGCAAAGGCAAAAAACATCATGATACGTGACAATACATCATGTGATGTGATTGAGTTTGACACCCATGTGCTAAGCTGTCCTATAGATGTCACATACAATTATATGTTACAGAAATCTTTAATGCCTGCTTCCAAGAAACCAGCTGAACCCCTTCCATTACCCATTCCACCTATTGCTTGTCTTAATTTTTGAACATCTGCACTTTTTATGATGCAAACACCCAAACAGCCTGCTTAGTCTTACTTAACTTGCTTTGATAGTGTGGAGCAATAGTTATGGTACCGGTCTATGACTGGGAAGACCCAATTCTATACTCATCAAATATATTCACTGGGTGACTATGATCGAGTTCTTTCTTTATCATCTCATCCTATCTGATGGGGCTGTTGTAGACCTAAGCTGCTTTAAATTTGATTTAAATTGGCCAAAAGATAGACAAAGTTGAGCAATCTTGTGAAAGGATCCCTGTGAACCAGAATAGAACATCACAACCTCATTATGGATTCAGTTTGCTAGAGCAGGTCACATTGCTCTAGAGTGAACAAAAAGTACAATTAGTTACTAAAAATCTTACTTCCGTATCTATAAGATGTACCAAAGTCAGAAGCAAATTTCATAACACACGAAATCACTTACACAGATGTAAGCAGCTATATCTCTTCTTAGTCTGATTCACATGCAAAATAAATCCCCCCTTTTTGCTCATATTACAGTTAGTCCTTGAATTACGACCATAATTGAGCCCAAAATTTATGTTGCTAAATGAAACATTTGTTAAGTGAGTTCGCCCCATTTTATGGCTTTTCTTGCCACTGCTTTTAAGTGAATCATAGCATTTGTTAGTAACATGCTTGTTAAGTGAATCCACCTTCTCCATTGACTTTGCTTGTAGAAGGTCGCAAAAGGTGGTGGTCACATGACTCCAGGATGGTGCAACCATCGTAAATATGAACCAGCTGCCATGCATAGGAATTTTGATCATGTGACCATGGGATGGTGCAACAATTGTAAGTGTGAAAAACAGTCATAAATCACTTTTTTCAGGATTGTTGTAACTTTGAATGGTCACTAAATGAACTGTAGTAAGCCAAGAACTATCTGTATATGTCTGCCCAATATGGTAGAAAGCCACAGAGATATTCAGAAGCCATTATAGAAGCAACATGGACAGAAGCCTTCCTTAATCCTGGGAAAGGGGATAGTGTTAGGAAGACATTTAGGCTGGGCTTCCCCCTAACTTAATGAGGTGTGAGAGGTAAAGCCTAAGCAGATTTGCAAGACTCTGTTACTACAGCCTATTTCAATAAAGACCTCTTAGGACTGCCACATACTTGTATTCACATGCAAGCAGAATAATAGAATATATTTTATGTATATTATGAAGGAGCCAACTTCATTCTCATCAGAAGTTCTCTGATGATGAACTCCAGCATGAGCCCCAAAGCTTGGAAGAATAAACCTTTGATTCCAGGGACCGACTCAGATTGGATCCCACAACGTTATCATGGGACACATATATGTATATTATGTACACTGGAACTGTTGACTGGCAAAATGCAAGGCACTGCAAGTATATATATATAGGTTCTGTTTTATTCACAAGGGCTGCATAGAAATAAAAGTTGAGAATAGTTAAAAGTGTTGACTGATCAATGTGATGACAAATGACTTACAACAATGGTTGTCAATCTTTTCTCCACCATGGACCCCCTTTAAACAGCTTTTGTAGCCATAGACCATGGCCATGGACCCCCAAGACTTAACTCAAGATGTAAATCATAACATTTCTTCAAACCTTTGTGGGCCCCCTATGAGAACATTGTGGTCCCCCAGGGGTCCATAGACCATGGGTTGACTTATCACTGACTTAAAATTTACAGAGAAAAATAAATGTATATCCTTGTATATAAATATAAATAAAGGATGGAATGTTAAATTTCAGAATTAGTTTTTACTGGGGAGATGTTTGGGGATGATGGTCCTTGTGATCTAGAGAAAATTCTACTTGATTCCTTCACATGCACATGAATACACTAGGGCTCCAAAATAGCAATAGCAATAGCACTTAGACTTATATATCACTTCACAGTGCTTTACAACCCTCTCAGATTCATCATATTGCCCCCAAAAATCTGGGTCCTCATTTTACCAACCTCCAAAGGATGGAAGGCTGAGTCAACCTTGAGCCAGTGAGACTCAAACTGCCGAACTGCTGGCAGCTGGCAGTCAGCAGAAATAGCCTGCAGTACTGCATTCTAACCATGTGCCACCATAGCTCACAATTTTGGTGGGAAGTTTTGAAATTGTTAGGAACCGCACAGGAGTTAAGCTCCTCCCATCACCCCCAAACTAACAGAGCATATGAGAGAGCCAATTCGGTCCTGGAACAGTAATCTGGAAACAAAATGACTATACAAAGCCTTATGTGGAATACATTTGTTAGACAAATTTGCAAATCCCATAGTAAGCAGAAAGAAATAAAAGTTGTTTCACTGTTTAAGAGTAAACGTTTCTCTCAGAATTCATCTTCCTCACTCTCACATTCATCACACCCGCCCTGAGTCCTATCTCCATATATGATCCTTCTTTTGATCCCCAGGGCCTCATCTGTACGTATATTCTTTCATCTGATTCTTCATGACCTCTATATATGTGTGTGAGTCACAATAGGTCTGATTCTGTATATAAACTCACCTTCTTAATTTTCCTATTTTTCTTCTTATATTTTATCCTTCTACTAAAGCCTGGGAAGGTAATATGATATCTATAAGCACCATTTTACCCACTGACATTTTTCTTGGTGCCTACCAGCTTGTAATTCAATACTATTTTAGTTAAATACCATTTAGTTAAAATAAGTGAGAAACACCAGAATTTGGCATCATTATTTCAAAGAATGCCTTGTCTGAATTCTTTAAAAAAAAAGCACAATGGAGAATCAAGACAAACCAGGGATTAATTTAGAATAGGATAGGATAGGATAGGATAGGATAGAATAATAACTTTATTATCACTTTGAATGTACACTAATCGGCATACATTAAAATGAAATTTTGTTCCATACAGCTCTTAAAGGGACACCACCTCCGATACATAAATATGACACAAATACATACATACATACATACATACATACATACATACATACATACATACAGAATTTTGCATATATCCACATATATTATATGACACAGAGAAACAAACAGTCTAGTTCTGGTTATGTATACATGTGCATGGTGAGAAAAACGAATCTTGTGAATTTACCAGACAGATGGCATACGGAACAAAGTTATTACACAATCGGGTAGTCCTGCTAGAAATACTTTCAAACCTCCTCCCAGAGGGAAGCAACAGAAACAGACCATAATGTGGGTGTGTGGAGTCTCTATTAATGTTTTGAGCTCTAAGCACATAGCGCTTATAAGCAGCATCCTGCTTATAAAACTTCCTTTGAAAGCTTCCTTTGTGGGAAAAAAGGAAGTTGTAATACATCAGGTTGATCTCCAACTCTGAGGAGTCTGGGAAGAAGGAGATGGCCCTGCCTCAGAAACCAGGGGGGAAGGCACCTGTTGGTGATTTGGTTGCAGAGCATTCAGAAGAGCAGGAAACAGCAGAGGATGGTGGGACTGATACAGGATGACCTTCTCGCAAATCTAAGGCATTTAGGGTTGAGCAAGGGACAGAATGAAGGAGATCTGCATAACTCTTTGCAAGGCATGATTGTTTCCAGCACTGTTTGCTTGCATCTAGTGGGAGCTATATTTTCCCTGTAGCATGCACCCCTTGTTGGGAACAATCACTCTGCTACCCAATGTTTATGAATTCTTCATCTTTCTTAATCTTTTCTATACCATTTCTACTGTTATCACAAGTTCTTTCCTTTTTGCTTCTTTTTTTCCTTCTCCACCTCCTTTTTCCAAGTTGCACGTATTTGTTTGGGTTGTCCCATGGCTATGTACTGAGCTGCAGTGTTTATTCTTTGGTAGGTGTTGGCTGGTTCATTGCAGTCTCTCCATTGATGGATTCCTGGATACCTTTCTAATTTGACTGAAATTCAAGCTTCATATCTGTTAATATTTTTTTCCCACCACTGTTATTTTCTGCTTTATTATTTCCAGTTCTTCCTTAATCTTCCTTGTCTCTAGGTCAGACATGTCAAACACAAGGCCCACAGGCCGGATGCAGCCCTGGGAGGGCCCAGATTTGCCCCCCCCCCGCTGTCCCAGAAATGGCAAGGGACTGGCCCCCGCTGCCCCAGCCCTGGCAGCTGGGTGCCTTGGAGCACGTGCAGGAGACAGCAGCACTCAGGGGCTGGTGGCCTGCAGCAGCTCATTTACTTTAGCCCACCCCTCCCCTCCCAGCTTAACCACCTCAGGCCCGGTCAGGCGTGGAAGAGGAGGAGGCGGAGGAAGCCAAGGTGTTACAAAAAAGGAGAGCTTCTCCCATTCTTTCACCCCTTCTCTCTCTTTTTTTTAACTTCCTCCCACTCTGTTCAGGTGCAGCTGAGGAAAAGGAGGAGGAGAAAACAGGAAGGGTGTGTGTGTGTTTGTGTGTTTGTGTGTGTGTGTGTGTGTGTGTGTAAGAGAGACAGAGACGGGGACAAAGCCAGGAGGGGAGGAGAGAGCCAAGGTTTTACAAAAAAGGAGAGCTTCCACTTTTCTCCCCCTCCTCTTTTTTTTATTAATCTCTGTTTGTGTGGTGTGTGTGTGTATGTGTGTGTGTGTTTGTGTGTGTGTGTGTGTGTGTGTGTGTGTGTGTGTGTGTGAGAGAGAGAGAGAGAGAGAGAGAGAGAGAGAGAGATTGAGCCAGCAGGAAGTTGCAGAGTAAGCAAACTTACAAAAAGGGATCTCTCTCTCTCTGTCTCTCATACACATACATTTGTTTCTTCTGCCTAATTTATTAAATCAACATCTAATTTGAAATTAAAAGTTTCTGAGAAATCCAGGGTGGTTTACAAGAAAACTCTCAAAGACAGCTATTGTAAAGCGTCACTATCACTGCTTAAAACAATATTAAAAGTATTTTAAGAAAGAAAAATAGTAGTAATAATTTACTTAGTGCTGTTTGACCATAAAATGTGTTGTTGTTTTACATATGCCTGGGTGAACAGTGTGTTTGGAGTTGCCTCTAAACGGGTGAGGGTTGCACTGTTCATATTTTCCTTGGGAGAAAGTTTTATAATGGGGGTGCCGTCTCTGAGAAGGCTCTGCTTGTGGCCACTGTTCTATAAACCCAAACCAGGGGGACCATCTGGTCTAAATAGATGGCAAACATAGATGATTAGGGGGCTGGAGGCTAAAACTTATGACAAATGTTTGTGGGAATTGGGTATGTCTAGCTTAGTGAAAAGGACTAGGGGTGGTGACATGATAGCAGTATTCCAATATTTGATGGGCTGCCACAGAGAAGGGTCAACCTATTTTCTAAAGCATCAGAAGGTAAATAATAGATGGAAACTAGTCAAGAAGAAAACCAGCCTAGAACTAAGGACTTGTGAAAACAACTAACTAGTGAAAAGGCTTGCCTTAAGAAATTGTGGATGCTCCATCACTGGAGGCTTTTAGTAGAGATTGGATATTCCATTGTCTGGAATGGTATACGTCCCCTGCTTGAGCAGGAGCTTCCAACTCTTATTCTTTGAGAGAAGTGCTGCCAACCTCTCCCCCCTCTCCTCGTCCTTTGCTGGGCACAGAGAGAAGGAGGGGAGGAAGGAGGGGAGGGAAACAGAAAAAAGGTAAGGGAAGGAAGGAAGGAGATGGGAATGAAAAGGAGGGAGGCAGGGAAGAAGGGGAGGGAGGAAGGAAGGAAAGAAGGAAAGAGAAGGAAGGAAGGAAGAAAGGAAGAGAAAGAAAGAAAGAAAGAAAGAAAGAAAGAAAGAAAGAAAGAAAGAAAGAAAGAAAGAAAAGAAAAGAAAGGAGGGAGGGAGGGAGGGAGGAAGGAAGGAAGGAAGGAAGGAAGGAAGGAAGGAAGGAAGGAAGGAAGGAAGGAAGGAAGGAAGGAAGGAAGGGTCTGAGGGAAGTCCTGCTTTAGCACTTGGCCATCAGCAGCCCTGTTGCCCTTTTGCCATTCCCTGGTGGTCTCCCATCCTATTGCTGAGGATGCTTTGATTACAAAGCCAGGTTTCTTCGCATGGAGAGAGAGAGTGGGCCTCCCTCTGACCCACACACTTTGTCCTCCTGCACCCACCATGAACAACCTGGCCAAGGAGAGGGAGCACAGCAGCAGCAGCATTGAGGAGGAGGTAAGTGCAGCTGGGTGCCCCCTTGGGTAAGTGCGGCCAGGCTAGGCAGGACTGTGGGGTCCTGATGCCGTGGGAGCTCAAGGGCCGGGCTGGGCACTTGACCTCTGCTGCCCAGGGCTCTGGGCAGTCCATGTCACTGTCCAGGGCCCCCGTGCACAGCCTGAGGCTCAGTGAGGCTCCTCCAGTGGACCATGCCCTGGCGCTTGCCCTGTCCCACCCACCCTTCCCCACTCTCGGATGCGCCCCATTCCTGCCCAGGCCCACACAGATGCCTCTGACATGAGTGACATGGAGCTGGCCACACCCACCCAGTAGGCCACACCCATGCCAGCCACACCCACTCGGCCCCCCAATGGCAGCCACGATGCTGATGCGGCCCTCAATGAAATTGAGTTTGACACCCCTCCTCTAGGTGATATTTCTTGATGATATTTCTTGATGAGTTATGCACAGCATCCTGCTGCAAGGAGTAGCAGCGGCCTGAAGCACTGTGCAGCCTCCTGCTGTGACCAGGGGCACCGGCACAACAACCTCCAGTGCAACAAGTTTCAGGGGTAGGAGGCCTGCCTGCAGTGGTCCTACCAGTAAGATAAGCAGGTGCGGGACATGTGGGGTAGTTCAACCTCCCCTACCCCCACCTTAGCTTTATTTTTAGGTATGTGCCTCACCCCAAAACTAGGGCTTATTTTTTGGGTAGGGCTTATATTAGGCCCACCCGCCAAAATCAAGCTAGGGCTTATTTTGGGGGTTGGGCTTATTTTCAGGAAAACATGGTAGATCTTTATTTCTTTGTTTTCAGTCTTTAATTATTTGTAATGGGTAAACAACTTTTCTTTCAGTAATTTAGCAACTGGTACACTGGTTGGTTGCTCAGTCACCAGTCCTGATCCCTGTAGCCCACTTGTTACTGGATGTCTGGTATATATAAGACCTTATTGTGCTGTAGGCTTCTGAAAGTTACAGCTCACCCCATTACTGATTAGAGAGAACATCTTCATCTGGTTCCTCTGATGAGACTGTGTAGTCCCACAACCGCATCAAGATACTTATTATTTTCAATGTATTGGCTGCCCACCTCTAAAAGTTCCATTAGCTACGTTAAATATGACCATGTTAAGTATTATAAATTGAAGCAAACAAATACTTATAAGCTATCTAGGGGGTAAAAGTCTAGTAATGTATTTCATTTCCTGTCCCCATTGTACAATTTACTAGACAGAACAAATTGCTAAAAAAAAAAATAGCTTCCAGAGATTTTCTTGAGTTATAGCCTGTTCAATAAAAAGAGCTGTTAGGTTTTGGGGTTTTTTTTTTGTTTTTTTGTTTTACAATGAAACTTGCAAAGATTGGAGTGGAAAGGAACCATAAATTAAAGCTTTTCGCAAACAAGAGTGAACAAGATTGTCTATTTGATGCCTTGAATATTTACATAATGATTAACTGATGTATAAGTTCTCTTTGGGAGTAATGTTTTTTTTTAAAGGGAAATATTCCTATGTTTTAGGTTGATTGTATCCTATGCAGTGTATTTCTTCTGATGGTAACAATATTGAACAAAAATATTGAACTTCTCTCAGCCAGTTTAAATTTAGATTTTGAAATAATAATGATGATGATGATGATGATGGTTACAAATACCTAGGCATATTGAAAGCAGATAACATCTTGAATGGAAAAGTCAAAGAGCCAACGCAAAAGGAATACATCAAGAGAGTCCGCAAAATATTAAAATCAAAGCTAATGCTGGAAACATAATTAAAGCCATTAATACATGGGCGGTCCCAGTGATATGCTACCCAGCTGGAATTATCAACTGGACTTTGGCTGAACTGGAAAACCTACACTGGAAGATGCATGAACTTTTGAATATGCACCACCCTCTACATCCACAAAGTGTCACCGACAGGTTGTACCTGCCAAGAAAAATAGGGGGCAGAGGGCTATTGCAAATCCACCAAACTGTGGAAGAAGAAAAAACGAAGTTTGAATGACTATGTGAATCAAAGTACAGAAAAACTGCTGCAGGCTGTGAAAACAGAGAGCATTATAAAAATAACAGAAACAAAGGCAGAATATACGGAAAAACAGCTGGGTGACAGATTAAATTGATGGAAAACCAAAGCTTTGCATGGACAGCATTTGAAAAACATTGAAGGAAAATGTGGCAACAACTTGTCATGGGCATGGCTTAAGATGGGAACCATCAAGAAAGAAACGGAAGGCTTAATACTGGTTGCTCAAAAACAAGCACTACAAACTAATGTCATGAAAGTGAAGATACAAAAATCCACTGACAATCCAAATTGCCGACTTTGCAATGACAAAGTTGAAACTGTTTCACATCTAATATGTGAGTGCAGCAAAATTGCACAAACTGATTACAAGGCTAGACATGACTGAGTTGCTAAATTAATCCACTGGGCATTGTGTAAAAAATATGACTTGCCTGTGTCCGAAAAGTCGTGGGAACATAGGATGGAAAAAGTTGTTGAGAGTGAGTGGGTGAAGATCTTGTGGGACTTTTGAATACAGACAGATCGCCATTTGGAACACAACATGCCAGCTATCGCAGCTGTAGAGAACTGAAGCGTACAGCTGATTGATATCCAGAGTCAAAGAAAAAGAACCGGAAAAAAATACGAAATATCATGACCTGGCCATTGAAACTCTGCGATTATGGATGAAAGGTGCAACAGTGATACCCATTATCATTGGGGCACTGGGAGCTATGTCCAAAAACTTTGCAAAATACATTAAGAAACTGCAGCTTCCTGCAATAACTCCAGCAATGCTACGAAAAACTGCGCTACTTGGAACATCGTACATTTTAAGGAGGTACCTGGGATGCTGGCAGCAACCTGTGTCAACCAGCATTGCCAGTCAATTTGAATATTCAGTTAACAGTGGTTCATGTCTAATGAATAAAAGATGATGATGATGATGATAATAATAATAATAATAATAATAATAATAATAATAATTGGAAGGTACCTTGGAGGTCATCTAGTCCAACCCCCTGCTCAGGCAGAAAACCCTACACCATTTCAGACAAATGGCTGTCCAGTCTCTTCTTAAAAACTTCCAGTATTGGAGCATTCACAGCTTCTGGAGGCAGATTGTTCCACTGGTTAATTGTTCTAACTATCATAAAATTTCTCCTTAGTTCTAGGTTGCTTCTCTCTTTGGTCAGTTTCCATCTGTTGCTTCTTGTCCTGCCTTCAGGTGCTTTAGAGAATAGATTGACTCCCTCTTCTTTGTGGCAACCCCTGAGATATTGGAACACTGCTATCATGTCACCCTTTGTCCTTCTCTTCATTAGACTAGACATACCCAATTCCAGCAACCGTTCCTGATATGTTTTAGCCTCTGATCCCCTGATCATCTTTGTTGCTGTTCTCTGTACTCTTTCTAGAGTCTCAATATCTTTTTTATATCGTGGTGACCAAAACTGGATGCGGTATTCCAAGTGTGGCCTTACCAAGGCATTGTAAAGTGGTATTAACACTACACGTGATCATGATTCTATCTCTCTGTTAATGCAGTTCAGCACTGTGTAGGCTTTATTGGCAGCTGCCGCACACTGCTGTCTCATATTTAAGTGATTGTCCACTAGGACTCCAAGATCCCTCTCATGGTTGCTACTATTGAGCGAGGTACCACCTATATTATACCTGTACATTTTTCTTGCCTAAATGTAGAACCTTACTTTTTTCACTATTGAATTTCATTTTGTTTAATAGCACCCAATGTTCAAGTCTGTCAAGATCCTTCTGTATCTTAAGCCTATCTGGAAGATTTCTTTTTCCTATTATATTAAGAAAATTTTTCAATAACCTTATTACATTTATTTTTCCTCTGTTCTATTTAAAGTTGAGCTGGAAAGTCTGTGGTCAAGAATAGGGTATTTCTGATTAGTCTCCCATCCAGGTACTATTGAGGGACAGCTGTAGTCTCTACAGTTTCTTTTAAGGTTTTTTATTTTAATTGGATTTGAACAAGGCAGCCTTTCAGACAAAGGTCAAGCATAGCATAAAAATGAAGATTTTGATTTTCTACCTTCAAAGCATGCACTCATCAGCTAGGCCAAACTTAGATGGGACAGTCTTTGGGGATAGGATGCTTTCAAGTATGATGTTCTTCTGAAGTCTTGGGATGAAGTCTACTTCAGGTCAAATTCACTGACTGATATTACTTGTGAATTTATTTCACTTTTATGTAAAATTGTCATAGTGTATTTGTCAGGTGCAAGGAACTAGATCCACACATGAAGAGTTCAAGTTTACTATTTTATTGTATTTTACCTATAGTACCGTACAAGAATCTCCCCAGACTGCTAGCCTTCTCTTGGAAACAAATTTATAAGGTCAACCCTAAGTCTCTTGGTGGCTGTATGGTGACTCCAGTGTAATTCCTCACTTGATTCCTCCTCCTTGCTTGGCTGGCAGTTTCCCAATATTTTTGCTTTTATTTATGCTGTGTATTGATACATTATTTATTGTTAGGGTAATTGTACACTATTTAGAGCAGGAGTGTCAAACTGCTGGTCCATGGGCTGGATGCGTCACCAGGAAACCGTGCCCACCCCATTGCCGGCAATGGGGGAAAAGCTCCAATACGTCACACAACGTCACATGACATCACAAGTTTGACATGTCTGATTTAGAGATATTCAGTTCAAAACAATATCTTAATACTGCAATAATTGCCCTTGCCAGAATTTAAAGCTAATTAAATATATGATTAGGTAAATAAACAAAATCCTAACATCTCTTAAAGCAGACATTAGGAAATTTTATACTAAATACATACTTATTTCTGTAGAAACTTCCCTAAAGAGGAGCTGTATGAGCATTCCAGATGAGGCATAAGTTTATATATACTTCATTTGTCAAAACCACATTTTTCTCTATATTCCTTTAGGATCATTAAACTATTCCTCTATATTAGTTACTTTAAAAATCATGTTTGTTTTGACAGCACAAAACATTTTGATAAATTTTCTTGTTTAAAATTGGCAGATATTTTTATGTGGGATTGTGCTGCTTAGTTCTCTGTAAACTACTTCTATAATCTTTCAGCATAATTTTGTTTATTTCTTTTCCTTCACAGCTTCCATCTGCTCAGGGACTGCTAGGAAATTATTTTCGATAGTTTGAAAATAACGATGAATGCTATCTACTGCCATTCAACATGTCCAGAAAGACTAAGCCATAGTCTATGTTAGAATCATAGATGAGATGGAAGAGATGATTTAGACCATCATTTATGTAAGAGTCTAAATGAAAGCTTTTCCACCAGATGGCTATCTAGCTTCCATAGGGACACCTCTGAAGAAGAGTTGCTTACCATAAATCTGAGTAATTAGTTCTACTATCAAACTCCTCTGGCTCCTAGAAAGTTTTTTCTAACATTTAACAGATATTTACCTTTCTATATCCCACTTGGGTCTAGGACAGGGGTAGGCAACCTTGGCTTTTTTATGACTTGTGGACTTCAATTCCCAGAATTCCTGAGCCAGCATGGCTGGCTCAGAAATTCTGGGAGTTGAAGTCCATGAGTCATAAAAGAGCCAAGGTTGCCTACCCCTGGTCTAGGACAAGTCACCATGGCCATCTCACTGTCACCAACTTGCCATGGCCAACTTGCCACAGCCAACTCACCATGGGACAATTCACCATAGCCAACTCACTGCAGGACAAGAGTTACAGTAATATTGAAGAAATGTTGGGACAGAATAATTAAAGAAAGGATGCTAAAGGAGAAACAAAATGAAATGTTTAAAAAAATATTTTTAAAATTATTTTAAATAATTAAATTGAATTGTTGAATTGTCCTGCAATGAGTTGGCTGTGGTGAGTTGGCCATGGAGATTTGGCAGCAGTGAATTGGCCACAGCGAGTTGTCCCATTCTGTCTCATTCTCTTGTATCGTGCCTTGTACTCTGAAATGAGAAAGTATCAATCCTGATCTTTTCTGTGACATTCTTTGAGATATTTGAAGAACGTTATCAAATCCTTCATCTTTGATTAAAAGATAATTATATCCAGCTTTTTCTAGCTTTCTTTATACAGCTAGATTCTAGGCCCTTGTGGATCATTATTGCTCTTCTCTGGAACTGCTTCATTTTCCTGGATTTCTTCTTAAAGTGTGGTACCTACAATTGGACACAATACTTGAGTCTGATCAAAGCAAAATCTGAAAAATGATTATTTGTCAGAATTTGGAAACTGCTCTTCTCTTGATGCAGCCTAAAATTGCAGCTGTCTTCTTTGCAACCGCATCACTGCATTGACTCATACTGAATTTGCAATCCATTACTATTCCAAGATTATTTTTTGCAACTATTATCCCTATCCTATAATTTGCATTTAATTCTGATTTACAGAGTGACAGGTCGTACTTCTCTTTACCACATTTAATTTAGTTACCTTCAGTCCATTTTCCCATTCTATTA
Organism: Bothrops alternatus; assembly: GCA_034064705.1. Lineage (NCBI taxonomy): Eukaryota > Metazoa > Chordata > Lepidosauria > Squamata > Viperidae > Bothrops > Bothrops alternatus. The sequence goes on from JARGCV010000001.1 coordinate 13,846,850, forward strand.
AGATTATTTTTAATTTTATTTCTACCTCTTAGGCGTATTAACTATTCTACTCACTCTGTATCCTCTGCAACCATTCATTCATTCAATTTCTACCCTGTCTATCTCACTTACCGGTAAGTGACTCTGGATGGTTTACAATAAAACCATTAAGAAAATATAGTTAAAAGCAATATTAAAACAGACTTAAAATGTTAAGAATTACAACAGTTAAAAAGAGAAGCTAAAGAAGCAACCAAATTGTGGAATAAATGTATGGGTGAAGTCATCAAGGCTCCCCCCCTTTTGAAAATGTAGGGTAAATCTCAGGGTTGTAACCTAGCAACTATAGGAGAGAACAGGCTATCATATCAATACTCTGAAATAACCTCACCGCTCAGAGATCCAGCAAGATTAGTTGCAATGAGATTTCAATCCAATTTTCTCTGGAATGGGGCAAACATTTCTATGTAAATTGAGGTAGTTGAAATGGATATTGAATTTCATATATGAAAATCTGCTCTCAGAAACCTTAAAAATAGCCACAGTAAAAGGATTTAAATTCTGTTTCTAAAATATGACAGCATCGTGTCTACTTTGTAAATGCGTCATCCACATTCGGAACATTATGAAATCTCTAGAATGAGTTGCTACTGTATTTGAACTTTGACTTGAGGAAATGAGTATTGGATATATGCGGCCTGAGAATCTTGGCAGTGGAATGGATCAATTCTACTACAAACACTTTGTTTATTCCAGGGAAGAAGAACTGTTCTGTTGCCAAGAGCTTACAGCTGCAAACAAGCCTACTTGGTTGGTCTTCAGACTTGAAAACTTTATTAATAACTCATTAAGAACTTTATTCATTTTTAGTCAACTGTCAAATTATGCACTTGGAATAAAATACCACAACTTTGACGGAGATATACTTCTGAGAAGAATAAATAATGGAAATTGGTTAGCTTAGATTTATAACCAATTCGTGCTAGTATATTGGCTACAATGTTATCTCACAACATGCTTATAATAATCTATTTCTGGATGTAAATAGGAACTTATTGGACTGATGGCTTATAGACTTCAGGTTGTGCTGAATCACTTTGCAAATGTGTAAGTTGGCCTTTCAAGTAGCAAAAGTAAAGTCTTGCTTGAATAGATCTCAAGTCCTGGTGACTACATGGAGACGTCCATCAGTGGGGGCTTTGTGTGTAAATGAATTGGCAACAGTTTGGAAGTGGTTACCATTGCCTATTTAGAGCAAGCCTTTTCAACTTTTTCACCCATTGTACCACTTTTAGGATATGGCAACATCCAAGTACCGCCCGTCGCCTAGCAAGGTGTCAAAAACTTGATGACCCCCCAAAAAGGAAAAAAGTGATAAAAGTACAGGTAGTCCTCGATTTACAACAGTTTGCTTAGTGACTGTTTGATGTTACAGTGGCACTGAAAAAAGTGTCCCCCAAGCCACAGCCGAGCAAGACACCTTCCTGCCCACCCGGCGGCGCTCTTCCTCCTGTCTGAGGTTTACATTGTCATGAGCATTTCTGTTGAGCATTGGCAGCGGGGGTGGGGCGGAGGGTGTTTGGTTTTTATTTCCCCCATCTGTTGGGTGGTTGCAGCAGGTTTTGGTCACTTCACATGACCCTGGGACACTGTGACATCATAAATATGAATCAATTGCCAAGCATCTGAATGTAAATCACAAGACCCTGGAGATGCTGCTGCAACATTCCAGCTGATTGGCGCTTCTTCTGGGCTCAGCAGAAGCACCAGGATCAGCGCCGAGCTCCAGCTGGAGTCTGGTGTTAATCCTGGTGCTTCCACTGAGCCCTGACAGCCCTGTAGCTCCAGCCATCTTTCGCTCAGGCTTGTGCGGTGCTGCCACCGGTTCAGCTCGTTCCTCTCCCTTGCTACCACTTTTCTAAGATGGTTGCGTACCATCTGCCAGGTGCCAATGTACCATAGGTGGTACCCATACCACTGGTTGAAAAGCCCTGATTTAGAGGATGTTTTATTTTATTTTCTCCAGACTAGATTAATGCTGTAGGATTTTTTTGTGATCTCCTATTCAAGTATTCATCTAGTCCTGCTCAAGATTTATATATATATTTTAAGTTAGTCAAGACTGGCTAAATGCTGCCCCCTGTTATGGTGCTTTGGGATTGTCATGGCAACATTATCAAGGACATGATATGTATAACTTTTTGTGTTTTCTGGATACAGATGAGTAACAGAAAACAGAAGTATTTTAGAGAGAAGAAATAGAGATCAACTCATTGCCTCAGATATAAAGGAAACCGGAGGAGTAACCCATATGAATGCTTTGCACCACTCACTGGATGACCTTCGGCTTGTTATTCATCTCTCTGTGTATGAATGTTCTTCTCTTGTTCTTGAAAAGATAAAGAAATTTATTTTTTCTTGGACAAAAGGCTGAATATAAATGAATTAAAATAAAGGGGATGGTGGAAATATTGGTATTGTTACTAGTTCAAAATAATCCCACAGAAAATGAAAAATCAAATGAACACATAAAGACACCTTGGGGAAGAGACCAATTCCTAAAGATTGACAGGGAATCTTATTACCAATTCTAAAAATCTAGCATTTGTCTGTAGACAAAGCCACACAATGCAGATTTGCTTAAAAAAAAATAACTTTCCTTACAATGAGTCCTGCTTCAAGGTCTGTACAGAGTTACACTTTTATGTTATTGTATATACCTATTTATTAAAACATTCAGCTGTCTTCAGTAAGAGGCAATATAATGGCAGTCTAAATCTCTCTTTTCCTTTGCCTTGGCTGCTGGATAATTCCATTTCAAAACAAAACAACAGAAAAACTATACACATGCGCACTAGATTGGAAAATATGATTTGGCAGCTAAAGTAGACGAGAAATTACAATGGTGCTGTCTTCTTTTATCCTTCCTAGAGCTACCAGATCTGGGCACTAGGCTACAGAAATCCTGACAGGAGGAAAAAGGAAAATGTATAAATGCTAAATAAGAAGCACTGGGATATATACTGACTTCTCTGGGCCTCAGGGCAAACCCAATGGGAGTCCCATTATAGTTGTAGTAATCAATTAAGGAGCTAATGGTTACTTCTGAGGGAGGAGATCTCTTCTAGTGCAAGGGGTTTGCACATTCAAGCTTCTCTTCAAGAACTACAGCAACAACAGTATCTTTGAGATCTGGCCTGCAAATTCCCATATATCCACTACAGGGCAAAACTAGTTTTCTGTACAATATCTATTTGCTACCATCTTAATAGTAAGCATTCACTTTCCCTGTTTTTTCAGTTTTCTTATTTTTGTCCATTTATAGACACTTTGGCTTCACTGGTGCTTTAAATCAGGGGTCCCTGATTTAAATCAGGAGTCACCAACCTATGGGCTGTGGCCCACTACTGGGCTATAGCTGCTTGGCCACCGGGCTGCATGAAGGGATGGCCAGTGCACACGTACATGTGGGTGCACTCACCCCCCCACTCGCACTAGCACTGCCCCGAGCACCCCGCTGGCGCTAATGCCACCCCAAGCATCCCACCAATGCTAGTGCCACCCCAAGCGTCCCAGCAACGCTAGTGCCGCCCTGCCCCCAGAGTGTCGCACTGGTACTAGTGCCGCCCATAGCATCCCGCCAGTGCTAGCTCCACCCCATTTGCATTACTCGCATCCACATAGCCACATTTGCATGTACGCATGTGCTCATACGTGACCATTTGTGTGTGCACATGCGCTGACACACGGCCCATTTGTGTGCACGTGCACAGTATTCATTTTTGTGCATGCACACGCATGGTTTATTTGCGCATGCGCACGTAGTGATGCCTGACTCCCTTTCTGGGCCGCCAAATCAAAAAGGTTGGAGATCTCTGCCTTAAAACTACAACTAGCATCCTGCCTAGTGGATTGAGAGGCATTTATCGCAGATTTTGAGTTTTCTTTCTTTTTTTAGTTATGCTTACTGATACACTTAAAAGGATTTGGTGGGGGGGTAGGAATCGTTTTACAAGCTGACTTACAGATTTAACTGGAGAACTAAATCCGGTATGCATAATGAATTGCACTAAACTTAAAGAAGAGAGACTAGAAAGAACAAGTAAAATGTGCAAAAAAAAGAAAAGAAAAAAAGTTTCATCACAACACATTTAGTGATTTTTCTCCCCCTCTAAAGTTACAGACATTTATTTCTTCATCCCACCTCCCATCTCTTTTATCTAGATACAAATCCATATCAGTTGCTAATTCATGACATTTAGGGTTAACATGCCATTTTTTACACAATTTTCTTCATGTCTGTTTAGAAACGTGGAAATAGATTTTGGGAGGGAATAAAATATAAAGGAAATGGCATCAATTTTCATAGCAATTCCACTTACTGTAGTTATTCAGAAGAAAGACAACCTGAATTTAGGAAATCCTCAGTCTCCTACAAAGAAACAACAACAAAAATCCCCCTCTATTAACATATTTCCAGAAAATGTAAAATAATTCTTCCAATTTAGAGATAAATGGTTTGAAGGGAGAGAAACCTAACCTTCCATTTAGATGACTAGAATATTAATGTATTTTACTGTTCCCCATCCTCACTCCATGGGCAACTAAAACCAATGTCTTTTTCATGTGAATAAAATTTATAATGAAGTATTTTACATTATATTAGACAGATTACTAGGCAAAAAAGAAAAAACTGCACACATTCCTCATAATTAAGGAGCTAAATATTTATTCAAGAGAAATAGAAGAATTAGGAGCCACATTCATTTCAAATGCTAGCATTGGTAGCTTTATAGTTTGCCTCATTCAGTCTCATTCTGAAACTTGTTTCTCTTGGTTTCACAATTTTGCTTGCAGGTTATAATTTGAAAAGTAACTTTTTACTACAAACCACAAACACTGAACTTGATCTGATGAGAATGCCAAGACAATGTTACACCCACGTTCCTCCCTTGACTGGTTGCCTGATTCATCCCCAGGGTCTCTTTTTATATTCACCTACCATCTTTATCTTTTTGTTGCCATAAAATAGGCTTTTCTTTTCTGCATCCCACTTATCCTGCTTACAGGCTAGATTCTAGAAGATATTCTGATTATGCTCACCATCGTCAATCACATCATCTACACAAGCGAAAGGAACTTGCCAGCCTGTGCTGATTTGGACTCCTTTGTATTATTCAGGAATTATATAGTCTGGGAAGCTGTCCTGCAAGACATGTAGAAAACTGAAATGAATTCAGTGCCTCCGGCACTCCCTCTTTCATTCCTCTCTATTGGCTGATCACTAAACCAAGGAGGATGGGGAGGAGCTGCCTCTAACTACCTCTTTATCCCATCTCCCCTATAAGAAGCAGCAGAAAGCACGCAGGCAAACATTGCATAGACAGTTGAGTAGTATTTGTGTTCTGAAACAATTGTTTTAAAAAGCCCAGCAGCTGCTGCTGCTGCAGCATTTCATTTCTGGTGCTTTGGTTTTACAGATTGAGGCTCCAGGAGATAAAGCGAAGAAAGCCACCCTCAGATGCCTCATCCCGGTGAATACAGGGACTTGTGGAGTTGGCAAAACAAGCATTAATTGGCAGAGACCTGACCAATTTCTTGCATATCAAATCTGTTTTCTTTCTGAGGTACACCCTGCTGCTCCAGGGAATGGCATCTGGAAATTCCTAGCACTGAAAATCCCAGGGTACCATTCAAAGAAAGAGAGAGAGAGACTTGGGATGAGTGGAATTAATCTGCAAGCTGCAAGTTGGCCAAGCAAGATGTGCTTTTGGATGAAGACACGATAAAATGAATTTCACTTACCGCTATGGAGTTCATTGGCCTCTTCATGCATGGAACCACAGCCATGGACAACATCACAGTGATCTGAATAGTTCGGTGGAAAAGGGCTACTCTTCAGAAGGGTGTTATGAGCAACTTTTCGTCTCCCCAGAAGTATTTGTGACCTTAGGCTTTGTCAGTTTGCTCGAGAATGTGCTGGTGATTGCAGCTATAGCCAAGAACAAAAATCTGCACTCCCCAATGTACTTTTTCATTTGCAGCTTAGCGGTGGCCGACTTGCTGGTGAGCATCTCCAATGGATCAGAAACCATCGTCATCACCTGGTTGAACAATATGGAGGTTGACGCGCACAGTTTTACCGTTAGCATCGACAATATAATTGACTCGGTGATTTGCAGCTCTCTCTTGGCTTCCATTTGCAGTCTGCTTTCTATAGCCGTGGACAGGTATTTCACAATCTTCTATGCTCTCCAGTATCACAACATCATGACAGGGAGGCGTGTCGGTATCATCATCACCTGTATCTGGGCAGCTTGCACGGTGTCAGGTGTCCTGTTCATTATTTATTCTGACAGCAGCATTGTGATCATTTGCCTCATCACCATGTTCTTCACCATGTTAGTCCTCATGGCCTCTCTCTACGTCCACATGTTCATGCTAGCCCGGCTGCACATGAAAAAGATTGCAATTCTTCCAGGCACAGGCCCAATTCGTCAAGAGGCCAATATGAAGGGAGCCATAACTCTGACCATCTTGATTGGAGTCTTTGTAGTATGCTGGGCCCCGCTTTTCCTCCACTTGCTTTTCTACATTTCATGTCCTCATAATCCCTATTGTATCTGTTTTATGTCCCATTTTCACCTGTACCTCATTCTAATCATGTGTAACTCCATTATCGATCCGCTTATCTACGCCTTCCGAAGCCAAGAGCTGAGGAAAACCTTCAGAGAGATTATGTGCTGCTGTAGCCTGAGACAGTCATGTGATTTCTCAGGAAAATATTGAATGCATATGAAGAAGCTATTGCAGAAAGGCATTTTCCTCATAGATTGATGTCTCCTCTAGTGCTGCAGAGCATCTGGCTTCATTAGTCACAAGGAATATATTTTGAAGAGTACCTGGTACATGAATGTTTGCTTCTGTTCTAAGCTTACAAACTACATGTGTAATCATTTCAAGGTTGAAGTGATGTTAGTGATGGTTAGCAATGACCCAGCAGGCTGTCAGAATTGTGAGAGAACAATAAAACTGTGTTGAGGAACAGGGAAAAAAAAGTATTACACACAACTAAGTCCTTTGCTTTCCTCAGCTATTTATATTTAAAAACTTGGGAGCTTGCATTATCTTGGCCTTGTATGTGTATGCTTAAATCAAATTAGAGTTTATTAGAGAGTTGTGCTTTATGTCACATTTTGCTCAAATGATTGTTAAAAAATTGCATCTTGTATTTTGTTCTTCAAACAATAGACCCAGTGAAGATAAAATGTAACTCAGCTAGAATCCATTATTGGGGTGAATTGGTCTGGGAAATTGGGAACAGTACTTTGAAAGTATTCATGTTTTTGAATATGACCATAAGAAATATATTTGTTATGTATTATATATATATTTAATTTCTTACTCAATTGAAAGAATTTTCTATTAAGTAGTCTACATAACATGCAGTTAAAATTGTTAAATTAAATATATAAAATGACTTGCACTGAAAATGTACAAGAGAAAAGTTTGTTAGGCTAAGAAAAACTGAAATGTGGGGCACACAGACATAGCCTTCATGAAAGAAACATGAAAAATAAAAGATCACTTGTTAAAAATCATGTCAAAATGAATGTATCAAAGAAAAGCAACAATAAAAGTGTGGCTTTAAACACCAAGCAAATGTGGTAAAAATTAAATATTTATCATTTGTTTTAGAGCACAGATCTTGCACCTCTATTTAACAATGAATTCACTTTTGATGCCGCTTCGTCAGTATCAACATATAATCGGTATGACTTCTGGAAAATGGTTTGAATGGTTGTTATACTATTATATTATTATGATTCATTGGTCAGCCAAATGTTTAGACTGAATTTGGCATTTTTATCTACCTAGCTAATCCTTCCCAAGGATCTACTATAAGATAGGCAGATATTGTTATTTGATGATATTAAATGTATTAATGGTATTAAAGGTATTGTCACACATGTAATCTGTTTGAAGTAAAGCAATTAACTTTGTCAATGCCATGGCTATTATTATTGGTAGTAGCAATACATTTATTTTCCCCCCTCAGATGTGAAGAGATACTACTTTTTTGCCTCAGGAACAAAAAAAAAAATGCTTTTACTTTTGTGTTTGTATGTGTGTGGGGGGGGGGAGTGTAATCCTCATTGTTGAGATGCTAAGGTCTTGTTCTTACTTGAGCATCCAAGAGGTGCAGCTAAATACCCTGTCTTTCATTATACAATAATTCTCTATCAGTTTGTAACCATCTTGACACTTATGCTTCTGCTAAATCCAAGACCATCTAAACACAGCATATCTTGCCTGCAACACATTAGTACTGCTGCCTCAGCTGACCACCCTTTTGAATTCTTACCAGGATTTTGGAAAGTTATCAGATGAAGTCTCATTCCCCACCTCACTGCAATGACTTTCATGTTTAAGAGTTTTCCCCTCCCACAAAGCAGTAACCAAATAAAATAACAAGCTGCAAGGAACAGACATACATGCAAGGAGAATAACAATATGCTTATACTAAACCAATACAATTTAAGAGAATTAACAACTGTGCAAAAGTCATACCAAAATTAAATCTTTTCAAGAATACTTGTGTCAACTTGACAAAACACTATATGTTGTTTAAATAACCAGCACCCAAATAAATAAATAAATATGGTCGTGTTTGTCCAGTCTTATTGAGTCAATTACTTTTCAATCAAGTCTACACTCCATTTGTTTCTATACCACTTAGCAAGAGTAAAAACATTATTAACCTGGCATGCTGGCCATTCCTCCCGTTTGGGCCAGATGTCTCAACTCTTGCAAAGATACGTGCTGCAACCTCTGGAACGTAACTGGTATATGGCAGCTCAACTGTGTTTTCAGGTTGAACGTTATTCCCATGTTGCTTATTAAGGAAGCCTTGCGAAAATGTTGCCTTGACACCTTTGCTTTGAAGCACACCTGATGGCCAAATTAGCGGTATAATCAACTGCTCAGATTTCACCTCACCGTTCAGTGCAAATGTTAACTGGCTTCTAGTTTCATTTAATAAACAGTATCAGTAAAAAAAAAACCATTATTAACCTCTATTTAAAAGCAACTCTTCAATGTGCTCCAATCAATATACTGCTGCTATATCAAAATGGTCACCTTTAAGGTCATCACAAGTCACTAATGGAGCACTCCTCAGAGGTTGAGGAGGAGCCGAGATGGAAGAACCACAGTTTCTAATCTTTTATATATGCACATCAGCTGACCAAGAGCAATATAACTTTTATTTGGCGCTATCACTTAATTTCCACCCATTGATTCTAGTGAGAGAGAAATTTATATTCCTACTGATTACCCACGCAATATCTTTTGTTTTGTGTTTTTCAAAATGTCGACTGAGCATTCTTTTAAACTTTGTGATTTTAATGCCCTTCTCCAAAGTAAACCCATCAGGAGTTCAGAGGGGAAAAGCTACGAAACCATACAAAATGAAGAGTTATTGAAAAAACTTCTATGACTTGGAAGTATGACAATTTGAGGTACCTGATTCCAGAAGCCTATTCAGTTAAAGCATTTATATTTTTAGTTTTTCCTTATAGTATTGCAAGAGTCTCTATAAACCATTTGTCATACCAGGAACGCAGGATTCTCTGTGTGCTCCCTTGTACCTATACTGTGTCACCATGACATGATATAGATTAATATTTTGATTGTGATCTGAAAAATATAACACTCTGAAATTCTTCCATTTCTGGGAACCCTAATATGTTAGATTTTGAGCTTTTAATTATCTCTATATTTGGCAGACCCTTCAAACTCAAAATATACTTAAAGCAGCAAAATGCTGTTTTAATTAGATTTTGATATTGATGCCAACAGTTGCAAATGGTAAGTTCTACAGTATATTCCTATGTGTCATCACAAGAGAATAGAAAATGGATGGATGTTACAGGGATGATCACATTTAAAATTTTCAAAATATATTATTCAATAAATGTACAAGGCTTTCTAGAATAGTCCATGTAAATGAATACCTCTGCAATGTAGTATTTTACACTAATTAAAAGTAAAATTAATTAATACATGAATATCCCAAAGGTGCTTTTTCAGAAGGCAACTGGCTTCCCCTGTTTTTCCTTGAGGACATTTCGCTTCTCATCCAAGAAGCTTCTTCAGTTCTTCACTGAAGCTTCACTTTAGAACTGAAGAAGCTTCTTGGATGAGACATGAAACGCCTTCAAGGAAAAACAAAGAAAGTCCAGTTGCCTTTTGAAAAAGCACTTTTGGGGCAATCATGACCTGGATGACTGATCGTCTCCATAGACATAATACAAGAATAAAATTCTCCCTCTCCCCAAAGCCAGATCCAAGGATTTTTTAAAGGTTGTATTTCAGATGTCATGGAGGATCAGCCAAACTTTTTATACCATTATAACCCTGAGTGCTGACATGGATGGAAAAATTGTGTGTAATCACGTCAAATGACCCATTTCTCTTACAAAATAGTAATAAAAAAGAAGGACCTTTTCAGGTGATCTCAGTAATCAGTACCAAGTCTTATTCTGCCACTAGAAGCGCAAAATGTTTTATTAACACCATGAATGTAGATAACTTTCTGACTCATCCAGATTTATAAAATCATTTGTGTTTCAGTTCAGTACAGTAGATATTGTTGGGAGGAGGTAGAGACCAAGTACAATTGTTATTATCTGCTTGCTCACTAGGGTAGTTACAGAGTTTGTTGAAAAGAAGCCACTCAAAGATTTAATTATTTATTCTCATTCTAACAGTATGACTTATAACAATAAAGTAACTACATCTCCTTTCATTTTGTCATTTTTGGAACCTTCTGAGACCCTGCCATCAAAATTTGTCAGGAAACTACTTAAAAAAAATGCAGTGATTTCTAGAAGACTTTTATCAAGAAATGAAACAAAATAAATATTAAGATTAGGAGAGAAATACCCTGAAACTCCTAATACTGCCCATTGTTTTTTCTTTCTTTCTTTTTTTTTAAGAAACAAAGGGCATCCATTGGCAACTGAATACTATCCATCATGGCACTAAAATATACAAAAAATAGCAGTGAGTTGATAAGAATTTAAGCATCTTGATGGTGATTCAATCAACAGATTTTATTTCCTTATAATATGGATAAATTACTAATTAACATACTATTTGTTGGTGTATCTGTTACAATATATAAGAATGGACTATAAACAGTTTTTCAACCATCTGAGGCTATCTAAAGGGTATATACCACTGGTGGCGAACCTATGGCACGGGTGCCAGAGGCGGCACTCAGAGCCCTCTCTGTGGGCACACGTGGCATCGCCCCAGTCCTAGGCCTTCAGCTGGGTTTTATAAAACCTTTTCGCTTTAGGCCTCTGCCGCCGTGTGCAAAAAGAAAAAAGTTCAATCAATCAGTCAATTCCAACTTCTCATGGGGAAAAAAGATCTTGCAAAGTTGGAATTGATTGATTGAACTTTTTAGTCCCACCCAGTCTGCCGTTACCACTGCAGCCATGCCCACCCAATGGGCCACACCCACTCGGCACCCGATGATGCATAAGTGGGTTTTGGGTTGCAATTTGGGCACTCAGTGTCTAAAAGGTTCGCCATCACTGGTATATACAATCTACCTTCCATTATGCTGTTAATGGAAAAAGATACAGATGTTACATTTCCTTTTCATGTACAGGGTTTTACATGAAATTATCATCACTACCCTGCTTTTGGAAAAGGAAATGTTTTTTTATATATATACAGTGTATATACCCTGTGTGATATTTTCAGACATAATGACTGTCAGTTAGCTTTCCTGCTAACTGGGAATTACCTGAGGTTAATCAGTTTCTAGAGTAAGAGTATCTAGAGAAAATTTTATCTACTTAATTATTTTAATTTTTAGCTAAATAAAATAATTTAGAATTAAAGACCTAATATAACTATCATTATGTATGATCAATTTATCCAAAAAGATAGACCCTATTTTTCTTTGAAGGGGCTGGGGGAGATGGAGAGAAAATAGATATACTGTAAACAACATATTATTGCATTCTGACAATGAATCAAATTACTTGCCATATTGTTAGACTCCAAAAAAGATAAATGTTACCTATTTAAATGTTATTACTATTTTTAATTAATAAGAAAATGTCTCCAAGTGGTTTACAAATCCATTTAAACAAAAAAAGTGGCCACAGGCTCGGGAACTATCAGCAAAACACAAGAGGAATAAAAATTACAAGGAAAGAAGAAAACAAATCAACAAGGCATTGCATTCATTATGGAACTAATGTCTAAAATTAATCAACTAGGTTTATTTTTCTATGGGCTTAAGCAGTACTTTTTTTCTAAAAAAAAAAAAAAAAAAGGGTGCCGGAACTCACATATGTCATACAACCCACCTTGCCTACCCTACAAGGTTCCATCCAAAAAAGGTGCCGGAATTCCATTCTGGGCGTTCTATGACAAAAAAAAGCCCTGGGCTTAAGAGCCATAGAAGAGGATTGGCTCATGGGATGACAGAAACTCTCTTTGCCTTCAGATTGGGGCTTCCCCAAAGCAGCTATAGATTTTGAAGATCAGACTTTGTAACTTCTGCATATTGATATTATACTGATGAGTTACAACCCTACTGGGCCCACTTTCATTCAAATCATACTGTTTTCCCCATCCTCTGAGTATGTTTACAAAAGCTTTCAATAAAGTTTAGCAGGCTGACCAGCTTTCATTCTATCTTTTATAACCAGTAGTGTAGTGGGTCTTAAACTATTTGAGTCAATTACCTGCTTTCCTGGTCTTGAATACACACAGAAGGATTCTATTGTTTTACACAAGTGTCTCAACAGCAGTAGTCCCAAACTGAATCCTTGACTCACATAAGCAATTACAAATTGTTCCATTACTTTCAGTTTAAGGACTACTGCACTAAACAGATGAAGGTTGGAGTTAGGAAGGTGGGAAACAGGCCCAGACACTTTTATGTAAATACAGTGCAGGTTCTGTCCACAGCTAAGCCTGAGAAATGAGCTGTAACAAGGAGATGATATAAAAAGGATGGAGAAATAAATTCAAGATTTATACCTGCATATATTTATATAGTTAAGTTCTTAGACCTTGTAGAAGCTGATCTTCATGAATAGTATCACAATTTTGTTCTTATGTAAAACTACTTAACAATCCAAGTCATGTCACTGACTTTCCTTTGAAAGCTCTTCGTTGTGGGCCAATTTCTCTAGGGAACTTTAATCACAGTGGCCTGGGAGTAACCCTAAAACAATGTACTGAAAAATCCTTCATTGAATGAACATACGTTAATCAATTATTATTCTTTACCAAGATGACTAGCAATATTATAGCATTCTGTATTTCTCTTTAGGGAGCATTCTACTCCTTTTTCTCATGTTGACTCTAGTTTACTGGTGTATTTTCCAGCTATAGGCAGGAAATGTATGCTAAATTTGTAAACAACTTGAACCTTTGTTCAAATAGATAAATGACTATGTCCTCTAGTGTGTGATTGAATAAAATTATTCTTACATTACTTCAGTGATTTTGTATCTATGGCATATTATATTTGAAACTACACACAGCAATTTATTTTCAATATAAATGAAACCAGTATTTCGATTTGAAGGATATCTACAATACCTGAATGTATTCATTTATAGACATCAATTTCTTGAATGAATACCCTGGAAAATTAAGCAATAAGCTATCAAAATATTTGTTTTATTGTCAGAAAAATATAGTCATTTGATAAAGCATCAAATTGTAGATTCCATTAAAACTTATACCTAAAGACGTCCGGTTCTGGATCGCGGTGCCTCTAGCCGCACGGGGAGACTTGTCTCCTCGTTTGGCTAGTTTCCCTCCGCCGGTAGACCCCTGCGGGGGTCGAAAGTCACCCTGCAGGGCGCGACTACCGTTGAGGAGGCTGTGCTCGGCTGCAGAGGAGCAGCGGCTCCTCTAGCTGTCTGAGCTGACTCTGAGGGCCGACAAAAATGGCTGATCACCTAGCCGCACCAACCGCAAGTCACAAGAACAACTAAGCACGAAGAACCACCGTGGTGAATCCGGGTAAGACCTTTCCTTCTCTCGCTATCCTGACCTTTCCTGTAAAGAGTTTCTATTTTCCTTTATTAAGAAAGCGGTGGCTGCCTATATGTGGAAAGAAGAGCTAAAAAGAAAAAGATTAATTTTTGTGTGTGTGTGTTTTTTTTTTTTTACTATTTGACTTCTGTTGGGTGAATTTCAGGGGAAAAGAAGGAAAAAGGGACATTGTTACTTTCCTTTTTTAATCTGATAATGTAGGAGACATTTTTTGTTGATTTTTTAAAAAAGAGAGAAAACTTTCCTTTTTTTCTTTCTTTAACTTGATTAACTTGGAAAAAAAGAAGAAAAATACTTTATAGTCCACTGAGGACATCTGGTGGTGAAAAAGTGAAACTCTAACTGTATTTCTCCCTGTTATCTGAAGAGGGATTGGATTTATGTGATAATAAAAGAGAAAAGATAACTGGACAGCTAGGTGGTGAAGCTGGCTATTAGACCTTTGGAGGCGGATCTCAAGTAGTCTCTAATAAAGGAATAGGCAAAGCTATCACCAAAATGGCTGAAAGTTATTCACATCTTGACTATGATTTAATACTGGAAAAATATTAGAATTTACAGAAGATTTCAAAACTTATTGGAAATCTTGGAGAAAATCCAAAGATGCCACCTTGGAATCTTACATTGACTCTCTAATAATGAACCAAGTTATGGAACAAGGAACAATAGAAGATGAACAGAATAGTCCTGAGCAGACCTACATACAACTTAAAGAGACAGAGACACTATTCTTACAACCTAATTGTGAATCTGCATTGAGAGAAAATGTGGAAACCACTGAATCAACTAATACTACATGTCATCTACAATTGATGGACAATTTTGATGACCAAGAAATAACTGTAATTGACTCAACTCAACTACCAAAAATAACAAAGATTGATACCCAGACACAATTTTTTGGAAATTACAATAAAGAGGAAAGGGAAAGAAAATTTGTTCAGTTTGAACCGGTTAGGAATCCTCGTAATCAAATCTTGAGGTTTGATAACCGAAAAGCCTTATTATAGGAACCAAATTGGCATAGAAAGAAAGCTAGAGTCAGGTTTAAATGTGACATAAAATGTTATTTGATGGGTTAAAAAGGCTTTAGAAATTGTGTCTGATTTAATGACGAATGAAGGATGTAAATTTACTGTTACCATGGTTGATAATTATTTGAGGGAGTAAATCTTTCTAGAGGACAAAAAGGCCTTATAGATGTAGATTGACGAAATGATTGAATATATTTTTTTTAAAAAGGGGGAAAATGAAAATGTATTTTTTTTACTTATGCAGTAATTTTAAATTTGATAATTATGTTGTAATAGATAAAGAATATATCTGATTTAATTAGGAATGAAAGATGAGAATTTCCTGATATTATAGTTGATAAGTATTTGAAGATATAAACTTTATTAAGGCCTTAAAAAGATTTTTTTATAGATGTAGATTGATGAAATGATAGATATATTCTTAAAAATAGAACTGTATTCATTGGACTTATATTATTATTTTAAATATGATAGCTATGTTGTAATAGAGAGAGAGGAAGAGCTATTTGTGATAAGGAAAAAAATCTGTCTCAATGAACAATCTTGTATTAAGGATACCTGAAATCACAACTATATACTTACTAAAATGTAATTGGAGTATGACAACTGTAATTAGTATAGCCTAAAAACAGGATATAGATTATAATCGCATGTGTTTGATGATTTTTGTTTGATTGAACTTTACTTAAAATTGTATAAATTTTAATAAGCAATACCATATTTAAGAAATAGAGAGGAAAATTTTGATAATTAATTTGAGCTATATTTATATGACTTTGTCTTTGAATGATTGGACATCCTGATCACCACGTTGTGTCCTAAGCTTTTGGGGAAAGATGGAAAAAATCAGTAATTTTTTTTTATTTTTTATTTTTTTTAAAAAAGAAGTATATACCGAGAAGATTAGATAAAATAGAAGTATTAATGTAAGAGAAAATTAATCTTGTTGTATATAAATACAGATATGGAAATTTGGAGAGAGGAGTTGCTCGGACATTACCCCTGAACTGTATCTGAAGAGGGATGAGAGGGAAGAAAGGAGAGGAGAGAGAAAAGAGTAAAGGAGGGGAGAAGGAAGTAGGAAGGTTGGGGGAGAAGAGGAGAAGTGGAGAGGAAAGGGAAGGAGAGTGGTGAAGAGGGGAAGAGGGAAGTAGGGAAGAGAAAAAAGGGAGAAAGAAGGTAGAGAAGAAGGAGTGTGGATACGGTGAAAGGGGAAATGGGCGAGCAACACCAAAAGTCATGTGTAGGTATTTATCTCATTTCATTAAAAGTATTTTATATATGAATGTAAAAAGAATGTATGGTAACATTTCATAAATATCACGGTATATGTATCGGGGAGAGTTTGGGAAAAAAATGAAATTGACAAAGTCTTAAAATAGGTTTAACAGAAATTTATGATAGAAATGGAATATATTAAATTTAGATGGTTTTTTTGTGTGTCTGTGAAGGAAATAGAAAGATGAAAGTGAATGTACTAAGTTGAGCTGTTTATGTATGTTTTTATTTTGGAATTTTTGTTTACCCAATCACCACGGTGTGCTTTAAGTATCTATTGTTAAAATCATAAAACCAATAAAATATTTTTTTTAAAAAAAAACAACTTACACCTAAATTTAAGTTCCTTTTTTAAAAAAAATACAGTAGTAAGGTGGCTAAGAAATGAATGGATTAATATTTTCCTTTACCTCAAAAATTCTTAAGATTGCAGATTGTAACTGACAAGCATGGTTTCATAATTTTCTCTATGATTACTCAAAAACCATTTTTACTGAATTCATTCCCAGATGAGAAAGTATATTATATCACCTGAATGGCTTTAATGTGGTGGAATTTTTGCTTCTGAGGCAGAATGTCTAATGCTCTACTTCTGTTGCTTGTCAATATGTCATTCTAAGATGAGTGGAGATGGGGACAGTATATCTAGATAAATATTGCTTTAGATATAATATCATCCTTATCATGAGACAGCTTTACCACCAATTTTGAAGCTGTTGGAAAAAGAATCACCCATATTCTGATCATTCACAAAAAGAATAGTAGCAGAATAATATAGCAAGAGCACAAGAATGTCACTTAATGAAAGTCAACCATCAGGGTAATCAATGAAACTTTAGACACATGGCAAACTGGAAACCAGGCTGATATGAGTTTAAATTCTCGGTCTTATCAATAACTAGAATTGAACATCTCCTACCAACCAGGAGAAAAAATATCAAAGATAGTATATTTTTCATTTGATCACATTTATTTATAGCTGTTAAATCCAGATTGGTTTTCTTTATAAAAGGCCGAATCACTGCCTATTTTAAACTATCTTACAGGTCTGTCTGTTTTCAAAAGCCACAAGGGATTTTGCTAGGCCTTAAACTATCAACAAGTTTTTTTAGCATCCTAGGCTACTTCTGGGATATTTTTTTTTACTTTTTTTATATAATCACAATAAATCAAAAGTATCATGTAGAAGGCAATGTTACAATCCAGTATAAAATTATGGGAAGTAAATTTCCTCTAATATCAGTTAGTCTTTCAGTGGAGATTTCTTCAACCCAATAATTTCTCTATGCTAGTCCATCAGATGCAATTTTTCTATTTTCTGCAAGAAGATAATAAATACTAAGCCTTAGTCTAGCTGAAAGGTAAAAACCTATTAGGGAAGCATTTATACAACACACAAATGGATTTGAGTGCTAGTGTGATTCAGCTCCATTTTCCATTAATAGTTTCCAGTGCAGTTTTTTTTTTTTTTTTTTGTAAAAACAAAAGGTGCCGGAACTCACACATGTCATACAACCCCCCTTGCCTACCCTACAAGGTTCCATCCCAAAAAAGGTGCCGGAACTCTGTTCTGTGCGTTTTATGACAAAAAAAGCCCTGATAGTTTCTATATATATATCAATGTTTCCTCCATTTTGAACAGAAATTAACTATTTCAGGCTTAAACATAGGTTGCATTTTGGTTTGATTGTAATACGGTTGTACTTTTATTTATTATATTTTAAAATGAATCTTGCTACAAAGAATTAAACATGATTTTGTGAGTGTTGTTCATTTTTTAAGTTTCATAACAGTCACATAATATAGGTAAAGCCTGAATCCATCAGATGAAATGTCCTGGATCGAAATGAAATCCCTATTTGAGTATCATGGCTGAGTAGAAATTTCACCTCAAACCATTTCAATCCAAATTCAGTTTTGGCATATATACCAAACATCAATTATGTTAAGCAAGCAATCCAATGCCAGACAGAAAAATATTAAGATATCTCAGCCCCCATGGTCTGCTGGAACTACCAGGTTTTAACGGCTTACTTAAGAATTAGTAGGCTAGGAATCACTTAAATTTCTAGTGGATGGAGTATAGTTGAGAAGGCTTGTTCAAAGGTCACTGTTAGTAATAGCTGCCGAGATAACACAAGTTCTGCTACAACAGGTCATATCGAATTGCACCTACAGTTGGGAATAGGAGATCCTACAAATACTCAGCTCCTGAGCAATAAAGTGATTTGAAGATGACAGCCAGAACCCTGAATTATATCAGGAAGTCAGTTCCGAAAGCAGTAGTGCTGCTATAACTATTTGAGTCAGTCACTTCTGGACCAGTTATAAACTTCGGAATGCTCTTTCAGGGAAGAACCATTTAAACTATGTTACAATAGTCCAGATGAGAGGCCTGAGTGGTTACAAAGTGAGCCTTTTGCTCCAGGAGAACTCATAATCTGTGCAGAAGATGGAGCTGTTCTTCTAGTCAAATCTGCTTACTCTTCTTTTAATAGAAGCTGTTAGGAAGACTTCCAAATTAAAATAAAATAAAATAATGTAATCTGGATCTAAAGACGAAATCTCCCTGGAATTGGATAGCTTCCAAAGCAAAAGTCATCCTATCTTGTTGAAACTGAATCTAAACACTTTCTAATGCAGGATGGGTGATTTAATCTGATAACACTTCTACTGGCAGTTCCTCAAAGGTCTTTTCTGTAACTCTCAGAGGTCCCAATATCACGTTACCAAATTTCAGTGGCAAATTAAAATAGATCAAGAAGCTGTACCACAACAAACTATCTTTAGTTGCTACTAGTAGTTCAGGGGAACAGTAGTTTCTTCTTTCTCTGTGATACACAAAAGATGGTACAAGAGAAGGAACCAGACAATCAGATGATGCTAAGGGCTTTCCAATTTTCAAAAAGTACTTACTCCTATATCTTATCACAGCTCCTAGGGATTTATTGAGCCAATTCATACATTTCTTTTATCAGCCATATGGATATCCTCTGCCATTGCTTTGTTCTGGAATATTGTTTCAACTTCCCAAACTAATATACAATCCTTGGCAGTGGTGGGATTCAGCCAGTTCACACCACTTCGGCAGAACTGGTAACTAATTTTTTATTGCCCAGGCCCAGAATGGACTTCAGGAAGTAGCATCCACACAGACAACTGGTTGTTCACATATTTGAATCCCACCACTGATCCTGGGGCTTCCTGGTAATCTCCAATCTAACTATTAAACAGATACAACTTAAAAAAAAATTGGGGGGACATAAGTTAACATTGAGTAGTTGCTGCCGCATGTTGAGATTTACAACTTTAACTTTTACTAAATTTTGTCCACACTTTTTAAAACATCTGTCTTCATCTCTTTATCCAGAAGTCACTTGTGTCATCCTTTTCCCCCTTTGTCTCTTACTAATCATATAGCATTGTAATTCAGCACTGCAGTTTTCGGCTTTATTTTCACAAAATAAAGCCCTTGCTATTTTTAATTAGTCCGTGTATTTTACCTCCTCCAATCTCCCATAACAATCCCACACAAAGCAATTTCAATTATTTTTATATAGTGACATCATCAATCATTGCTTTAATCTCTGAAGCCCTCAGAAGCAGATATGAAAAAAATGTGGTCTCTGTGTTAGATATGAATTTGATTACTACCCACAATGCTGTTCTTTATGGATGCTATGGTGACTACAAGAATATATATATATATATATATATATATATATATATATATATATATATATATATATATATATATATATATATATATATATATATATATATATATACATATATTTCTTTTCTCAAACATACAAATTAAATTCCAGAGAGCACCCCTAATTGAAATGCAGCTGAACTCAAATAACAAAGATAAGAGAAGACAAAGCAATTCCACATGGTCAAGAAACTTGTTTATTAATGGAATATCAAATTAGCTTATTCTAGTAATGGATTGCTATTGTTTACTTAATCTCCTTGGGCATCACATGAAGGCATTGAAGGATATATATTAAATTGTATTGACTTGCTTAAGCATTGGATATTTCACTCTGGGAAACAATTAGCATGAAATATATTCAGGCACCAGATATATTAATTTAAATAGAAAAAGATCCATCATGGAGAGCCAAGAACTCATTAATAAAGGCTGCATAAATTATGGCAACCCAAAAATTTCCGAAACAAGAATTTTTTTCTCAGTATGATTTATTCTAAAATTCAGCCCCCACAAAGCTTCCTTCACAAATGCAGCTCATAATAAATATTTGTTTCTGAAAGATTAACTCTAATAAATCAAACCTGATAAGCTACAGGAAAGACCCCAGTGAGAAATCTCCCTAGTTGGTTAAGTCTCATCAATTTTAATATTTAATTTGCAGTACAGAATATTTCTTTTTAAGTTGCAAAATTAAAATCGCTTCCAAGTTTCATGTTATTTTAAAATTCTACAGAACAAACCATTAATTTAAATAGCAATAGTTTGCATCCTACTTTTTCATTTTACTTCTTGAAGTATAGCCAACCATGACTCATTTGAATTTTAATGGGCTGGCACATTATTTCTGACAAATGGATCTAGATGAGATAAGAATCTGAGTATGAATATTTGACTGAACTAGCCCAATAAATCTATCCCCTTAGTAAGACCACTGCAACTGATCCAAACATTAACTGAAAAAAAGGAAACTAAGAAATAGGAAATATGTCATATATATAATCTAACAGAAATGGATATTATTCTGGTTCTGAACTGAGTTGCCTTCCAATTCAGACCCAGACAGATAATGCAACAAATGGATTTAAACAAATATTTAATCCAGGAATCCTTAACAGAAACTTACATTCCTGAAGATACGTCCAGTAGTGAACATTTGTCCATTATGTCGATAAAATCAATAGTTTCTCCATATTCGCTTGTGCCTGATTATATTCAATGTCCAAGCGTGCTGCATGGTTGGTTTGCAAAGACAAAGGCATTCCAAACTGGCACATGGCCAGGATATCCTGTGATGAACTTTAGTGTCTCCTCCTACATACTTGTTAACATGAGATAGCTAACTAGCTAAAACTACATTACCCATAAGCCATCTCTTAAGGAGACAGCGCTTAACCCAATAAATGCCAATCATTCTAACATACAGATCTACATGCTCTAGTCAGGGTTACATGATCCAGAACAGATGTTATTTTCTTTTGACATAAGCCTTTAATATTTAATTCATGGATTATTTGTTCTACACAGATAGATTTCTTATTGATTTATTAATAAATAAATCAATAATAAAAAAGACTGAAACTTCATTTTAACTTACATTTCATACTGTGCCGATTACTGTGGTTGATACTCATAATTAATTTGATTATAATAATCTAGTTTTAAAATGATTCAAGATATTAAATTTAATGGTGTTATTAATACTCTTCTGAGAATTTGTATTCAATATACTTAATGCTTGAAAATCTCTGGTTTCTTTACTTTGTGCATTTTTTCTTGTTTCTGTTTTTTTAAAAAATATTTGATCAAAATTAAACACATGCTGAAATTACTTTAATTCTCATGTACTTATGTTAGTTTACACTACTTATAATGAAATAAAGAGTGGATTGATTGACTGTAATATTTTAAAAATTTAAAAGGAGAACTTATCTGTAATATATTGCATGACCTATTTGAGTACATCAGCAATCCACCTATATTTCTACCAGCTACAGCCATATAACTGTTTTTAGTTGTATTGGCTCCTAGTATTCTACCATTATTGCTCTAGGCATTTCTACCATCACTTCATTACAGAAAGCAAGTCAGTAAATCAAGAACAATCCGTGGACTGGAGACCAAAGACAGGTCACTAGGGAATAATCTCTTGAAAGTCATCTTCACTTTGTCATCTTCATGTTCCAGAGATTGATAGAAACAGAACTACCTGCAAGATCTCTCATGATTAATTACAAGTGCTATGGCCACAAAACTATGCCATTAAACCATGTCTTTATCCAGAATTAAATCCTTGATGACATCTGTTTTACTGTCAAGATTAGAAAGGTAAGGCAGCAACAGAAGTGAGACAAAGCTAATCTTATCATTTAAAGTCTTTCTGGCTCTGATAGAGTTGAAGTGAAAGCACTGTTCTCTTAGTTCTTGAATAAGATACAAACATTACTTGTGACTACTGACCCTGATTCTTACTGCTATTTTTTCTTGAATATAATAAAAGTCAGACAGTGTTCTCAGCAGAACTAGGCAACTAGAGAACAAATGAATTTCCACCTCACCTATCTGAAATATGTGTTTGCTACAAGCATTTTGTTAGTAGTTGAGTTACTCACAGATTGGCTAAAACCCAGCCTGATTTTTTTCTCCAACCTGCCAGATCATAGCCATTTGCTGGAATACAATGAGTCTGGAATATAATAATGCAATTATTGTCCTGTTTCTTCTCCTTTTCATTTGGCCAAGTCTATCCACTTATGTGGTTGTTCTTCTCTCACAGAATGTCATTTTGTAATTGCTCATCCTAATTTCATCCGATGGACCTAAAAAATAGGCCCTGAAATAGGTCAGAGGCACTGAAGACTGAGCCATTAACTATATCAGAGATATTATAAACTAGAGCCTCAAAAACTCTTTTAAGTTTCCAAGTTGTAATGTGTAAGAGAAAATGTAACTCAAAAACAAAATGGTTAAATACAGGGAGAGTTTTAATGCTTTCCTGGACTTCTTGCATAGAAAAAAAATATTTCTATGGGATCTCTACTTTGTAAGTTTAGGGAATGGATTTAATGCATTTGTGAAGAATCATCACAGTCCCAAGTATAATTACCAACGTTCCTCACCATTGGCCATATTGGTTAGAGAGCTGCAATTTCTGGTCCATCAAAGACCACATCTTCCTCATCCTTGTTCATCAATAAAGGGAGAAGTGATTTGGCATTTACAACACTATAATATTCATATAAATTAACCCAATCAGTAAGGCTAAGCCTAACCCTATATTTCATTATGAAAATGTAGTCTGCGGCTCATGAACATGCCCAAATAGAGACAAAATCTGTATAAACACATAAAGAAGGCTTGCAACCACAATCCTGTTTAGTGTTCTCTTTCTTATTTTTGGCACAATATCTGTCAATAAAAAGTAGTTGTGCTTTAGTATAATTTTACCTTGGTCTCTGATTCAAGCTTACTTCTATAAAATTATCCTACAGTACTTATCACAATCTCAAACCAATACTCTGATATTCTGGGATGAAGACAAACATTATTGTGAGTTGTGGCTGGTATGAATATCTTGCTCCTGCACCGTTAATTTGTGAAGGTGAAAGAAAACACCTGCAGAGAGCTCGAAGTTTAAATCCATTCAGGGAAATGCCTGAAGCCAAAATAGTTCTTTTGCCACCCCCATTTCAGCTTAATTTGTAACCAAACAGCTGTTGCCTAAGGGACACTAAGTTTGCAGGATGGGCTGCTTCATTGTTTAAGAAGTTTAATAAATCTCAGAGAGGAACAATATAGTGTACCTTTGTAATCATATAAATTAATCATATCAAGGTAGTTTATGGGTCAAACAGAGGAGAATTAAATTACCTCACAACAAAATAAACTTTATTCCATCCATTTTATGAGGAAATCTTGCTAAATGTGTAATTTTCTATCCAAGCACATAAAACGAAAGCAGCAAAAAGCAGTCTGATAGCAGACACTGCAAAGCAACTCTAAAATATCTTGTACTTTGGATATGTCCTAGCCACAGCTGATTCAGTCAGTAGAAGAGAAAGCTCTACTATTGCAATCATAAGCCATTCACTCTCTTTCATAAAGTAGGCAGGACACCATACACTGGCATGTCATTTCTATCTGCTGAAATTATTAGTTATATAATATTTCCTGATTAGTTTTACAAGTGTAATAGATATTTAAGTTCTTAAAGGAAGAAACTATATGATAGCAGATTTAATCTGTAATGCTTACAGAACAACAAGATGGCTGCTAATGCTATCTGGAATGGTTTCCTTTACAATAGCAAATCATAGAATGCTTTGGTTCCTCTATAGGCATTTATAACCATAGTGGCTATAAATATCTATAGAGGAAGCAAAGCTTTCTATCATTTGCTATTATGAGGGAAACTGTTCCAGATACCATTAGCAGCCATCTGGTTGTTCTGTAAGAATTACAGACAGGTTAGGTACAGTAGTAGAAAGCTTTTGAAAAAAAACAACAGTAAAAAAAAAATCTAGATTGTGGAAAGCATGGGTCAAGGATGTGGAATGGCCTCAAAAGCAATAACTACAGTGCCCATTAACTACAAAAGAGTCAATATAATTCAAATGAATATCTATCTGTACCAGCGGTTCTCAACCTGTGGGTTGCAACCCCATTCGGGGTCGAACTACCATTTCACGGGGGTCGCCAAACACCGCAGTCCGCCATTTCCCCCCCCTTTTTCCCTCGGCCAGCGCAGGGGGCAGCACCGCGCATGCGCGGGGTAGCACCGCGCATGCACGATGCGGGCCGTCGCGCCGTGCATGCATGATGCGTGCCGTCATGCGCGCGCCGAGCATGCGCAATGCAGGCCGTCACACCGCGCATGCGCGATGCAGGCCGTCGCGCCATGCATGCACAGCGCAGGTCGGGGTCACAGCCTGAAAAAGGTTGAGAACCGCTGATCTATACCAAGATTCACAAAAGGATGCAGCCAAAACAAATAGAAGACGATATCAGCTGTAAAAAAGCTGTGATAGTATTGCCGGTAAAACTGAGGCACCTGAGTCGGCTTGGAAAAGACATAATCCTTGAATTTGAGAAAAATCCAATATGTTTGCAAAGTGCCTTTTTTATCCCCCCCAATGCAAATCTCAAATACTTCAGGCAATGTGAAAGACATTTTATTAAGGTGGAGTCAAGTCTTTATAATGATATGTACATTCAATATATGTGATGCACTGAAAACAACAAATCAAACCACAAAAGATATCTATTGGACCTAAGAAAAAACAGACCTCTTCAAATATGTGCATCTCCTGCTTTCCCAACAGGGTTTGTGGTTTAACACTTGCAACATTCAAGAACAGCAGAACACAGCACTATTGTCTGATTGGTGGTCCCTGAAAAGGCTAATTTTTGCACATCAAAAGAAATTACTTTGGCTCAAAGGAAAAAATACGGTTTCCTAAACTTCAAAATGAAGCATGGATGCCATGCTGTAATGCTAATACCACCTTTATTAACATGCTAATAATACAGCTAAAATTCTACATAACAATAGCCGAATAAAAGCTTCATTTTTTACAGACTGGGTTAGACAGATCAAGATTCTAATCATATCTTACAATCAGGGCAGAAAATTGCCCTCAAGTGTAGCGGATGTCTGAAATTATTATTCATAGACTGCTCTGATTTTCCGACAGTCATACAATTTCAAAGAAATCCATGCTTGAGCTACCACCATTATTTCAACTTGTCATAATTTTCAGGTTGTTGAGTGTAGTTTGAAATTGTGAAATGTAAATAATCATTTGTTTGAATATTTAAGTTATGAATATTTAGTAATACATTTTTCAAAGTTCATTAAAATTTCCTGGTTATTACTGCAGAGAAAGAAAAGCATAAAAGAGGGAAATTATCCATGCAAAACCCCCTAGTGACTCCTGTCTTTTGTCCTTCGTAAGTGTTGGATTACTTATCTGTTCATCTTGAAATAAGAATAGTAGGATGCATTACAGCATCGTCTCTACCCTGTAAATGTAAATTGATTTGAACATTGTATGCCAGACTTGCCATTTTACTGAGAGCTCTTGGAATTACAGTTTTCCAATTGCTGAACCTTAGCTGCAGTCTGTTCCTACATAGTTTTGCTCCAGTTTTTCACCCACATTGCATATGCTCACTTCTGGAAAGTTCTTTTTTTAATTTTACAAAATTTGCATACCCCAAATCCATATTTCCCTCACATGTTTGTATGGGCCTGAGCTATCCAGGTAGTCCTCGACTTACAACACTTCATTTAGTTACCATTCAAAGTTACAACAGTATTGAAAAATGTGATTTATGATCGTTTTTCATAGTTATGACCTTTGTAGCGTCCTCATGATCATGTGATCAAAATTCCGATGCTTGTCAACTGGTTCATATTTATGACCATTGCTGTGTCCCAAGGTCATGTGATTCACTTTTGCGACCTTCTGACAAGCAAAGTCAATGGGGAAGTCAGATTCACTTAACAACCAGATTACTAACTTATCAACAGCAGTGATTCGTTTAACAGCTGTGGCAAGAAAGATTGTAAAATGGGGCAAAACTCACTTATCAAAGGTCTCACCTAACAATAGAAATTTTGAGCTCAGTTGTGGTCATAAATTGAGGACTACCTGTATATGGAACAGCATTTAGGTTTATAATTTATAATTGCTAGTTATAAATAATCTTGTGCAGGAGCACTAGAAACAATGAACACTGAACAGATTTAAGAGAGATACAATCAAAAGTCCATGAGTGGAACTTTAGTTCTGTCAGGTGCAAACGACCAAAGCTACACTTGAAGAGTTCAATTAACTATTTTATTGCTAAAACCTATACATAGGACTCTTCTTAGACTGACTGAGTGTAGTAATCA
Organism: Bothrops alternatus; assembly: GCA_034064705.1. Classification (NCBI taxonomy): domain Eukaryota; kingdom Metazoa; phylum Chordata; class Lepidosauria; order Squamata; family Viperidae; genus Bothrops; species Bothrops alternatus. Next base: position 13,873,854 of record JARGCV010000001.1, read on the forward strand.
GGGCTCGGTCATTGCAGGGTGCAAATATGGCTGACCGCCTTTGCAGCGTTTATTCTTTTTATACAGTTTTCCAAGCAGCAAAAGTTCAACATGGCACTAGCATAGCAATAGCATTTCATCGGTTAAACTCCTTACCAATCCTTAAGGATAGAAACTCAGAGGCCCAAAACAGGGTGCAGTTTGTTGCAACATCCTGTTGGTGTAAGCTAGCTGATATCAGGCAGGTGAGGTCATTGTACCAGCCTGGGGTACTTTCCCACATTGTCATGGTGATGTGAAGGGATGAGATAATATAGAGAGAAGAGGCACACAGGCTTTGGAGGGGCAGTTTGCTGCTCACGACCTCTACCTGGCCCCTATCTCTACAACTGAGGATAGAGTAGAACCTCTTTCTAATCCTATACTCTTAACTACAACACCACACCCACTCTCAGGAATTAAATACAGGGATATGTCCTCTGTTTAAAGACTAAATCCCACATCATCCAGCTCTTTTCAGACCCCAAGTCCTCATTCCATTCATTCTAATTTCCAAATTTCATTAAAAAATATCTGCAGCTGTACTATAACTTTATTGAGTGAACATGATCAAATGGTTTGTGTGATCTGACATTTACATGGAGGCTTTTTGAAAGAAAGGAAGAGAAAGAAAGAAAGAAAGAAAGAAAGAAAGAAAGAAAGAAAGAAAGAAAGAAAGAAAGAAAGAAAGAAAGAAAGAAAGAAAGAACGAACATCAGAAGGCTATATCAAAACACATTTACAATCAGATAGCCACTTGCATAAAATGGTAATACAATGAAAAAGAAAAACCAAGAAAAATGTGGGCCAATTCTATAAGATCAAGAAGAATGCACATTTCTCAAGTAGAAGTTGGTAAATGTTGCTTCAATTGCATTTATGAATGGCAGAAATATGGGGAAAAGGCAGAAAAAAACTGTAAAAATCAGCAAAGGAAGTTTTTTTTTGATGAAACTGGAAAATCAAAGTGCATTATGAACATTTACTGTAGAAGTGTTGAACCCATTTTACCCATCACTATTTGAGCCAATAACCACAGACAGAGAGGAAACTGGGATTCAACACTTCATTGCTGTGCAGAAGTAAAGATTCACATTTGGGATACAGGTCCAAATCAAGTGTGCCTGATATTCAACAGGCACACTTGTATTTATAAGATAAAACCACATATACCCTTCAGTATTTCCTGATATTTTATTGTTTGTTCCTGATTTATTGAAGATATGTGCTTTTTAGCTTACTATCCAATAATAAACATTACTATCCCATAATAAACATTAGCTAAGCTCTCCATCTCTGGGTATGCTTTTTAACATGCTAATGATGAACTTTTTACTATGTTACCTTTCCTTGTTCCAGTAATTTCCAGTTGCAAAATTCTTCAGAACAATCAGTCAGCTAGACTAGGACTTTTCAACCTTTTCACCGACTGTACCACTTTTAAGATATTCAATATTAGAGTATCACCTAGCAAGGTGTCAAAAACTTGATGACCAAAAAAACAAAACAAAAAACCTGTTCAAAGTTGCAATTGCACTGAAATGACTTATGACCATTTTTCGTACTTATGACCATTGCAGCATGCCCAGGGTCATGTGATTTATATTTGGATGCTTGGCAGCTGATTCATATTTATGATGGTCACAGTGTTCCAGGGTCATGTGATCCCCTTTTGCAATCTTTTGACAAGCAAAGTCAATGGCAGGGCTGCTGGTGGCCAAGTGCTAAGGTGGGACTTCCCTCCCTCCCTCCTATTCCCATATCCTTCTGAAGGAAGAATTTGACCCCCCCCATATTTTCTCTCTTCCATTTATTCATCAAACAAGGAAAAACCTCCAGAGACAGGAAAGACAAGCTGCTGACTGAACTAGCTTAAAAAGGCACATTCCCCTTTAAGAATTAGCTACTGGCTAGAAAATAAAGTTAAGGAGCTGGCAGCCGGCACTTAAGGAAGAAAAAAAAATGTAGTAAGTACTGGCTAAGGCAGCCTCACCAAATGGCTCCATTCTTAAGTAAAGGAATGCTACAGGCAAAATCCATTCAGGAGAAAAATACTTCAAAATCCCTTGCAGCAAAACTTACAGCTAACAATAGCAGAGCAATAGAAGCTAACATGAGACATCAGCCATCAGCCAAATAGAAATTGCCAAACACTTCTTAAGAACACAAAGCCCTCATTGCACAAATCCCAGAACTTCAAAGTCACAAAAGCACATAAGAATCCTTCCACTCTTCATTTCCCTCCCTGTCTCACTCCAGCTGATGCTACCCTTCTTCATTCCTTGTGGAGGGCAACCCCTCCCCTGCTGCATTTCTTGCCTGCTTGTTGCTGCCAGCACAGGTGGCGGCCACAGAAGTTGTAGATCGGTTCATGGCCGGCCTGCTCGGCCTGCTTGATCTGCTCTCCTCTCCCCCCTCCTCCTACTTCCCCTTCAGTGCAGCTAGAGCTAACTCCACCTCCACCCAGGGCTGTCTCTTTTTTCTCTCTCTCTCCCTCTCCCACCCAAACTGCCTCCTTTTATAGCCTCTCCTGTCTACACCCCCTCCTCCTCCTTTCTCATGGGGGAGGGTGAGCCAGAAGTGAGCCTGGGGCCTTTGCCTCACCCCAGCACTCTGTAGCTCCAGAGGACTCTCTCACAGTAAGTCCTAGCCTGCGCTGGCTCTTTCCATCCCCCACTACACTTGGCTAGGCAGGGCTGCGTACCACCTGCCACTCGTTAATGTACCACCAGTGGTACATGTACCACCAGTTGAAAAGCCCTGAGCTAGACTAACACTTCCTATAACTGAAGTGTTTATGGAGAGCCTCTTCTGGCAAGTGTCAAAGTCTGTTATTTAACTGTTCATTCTAACTGTAGGAAGTCAAGCCCCAGAAAAGGAAATATTAAAAGGGCAGAAAAATATGTTTCCTCAAAGGATCTTAAAGAGGCAGACAAGCATGCCCAGTTTTCTTAATAGCCCCAAGTCTCCCTCCCCAAAGCAGAAACCAGCTCTGTAGAAATGCAGATGTAAATAATCCAGGAAGGTTGGAGTCCTCCAGCTAGAAGATTAAGAAGACAACGACACCTAAAATCTACATACCCCACCCAAACTCTAAGACAGGACATAATAGGATTAACCCACAGATGCCAAAGGGACACAGGTCAAAATACATGACACAGGAAATACAAAGCCTCAAACAGGAACAGGAAACAACCCCAAGAGCCCCAGAGGGTATAAAAACCCACTCCCTACATGCGCTCTCTTCTTTTCTTCCAGAGCCATCTTTCTGTCTGGCTGTCCCCTTCAATAAATTGCAACCTTCTTTCTAAAGCAGTCACCATGTTGTTTATTCCCAGCTTGGACTGAACCATGATGAAGACTTTTCCTTCAACATAAGAATGGTTCTAAGAACTCCATTTATGATTTCAAGGGCTCTTACCCAAAATTTGGCACAGGGATATTTGCCTATTATCCATCATTCATGGTCTTTGATGGGTGAAGCAAGGATACTTGGCACACAGAGCATCAACTGGAACAAGTACTTCCCAAGCTGCATAGTTTGGCCTTCATTATAAACAGCATTTCTGTCAGAAATCATTGTAGTAAGCACACATGCATTGGCTGCTGTAAGGGTGAACATTTTCAGATTCTCGCCTGACAGTTTGATAACCAAGTACAATAGCACCACCTAAAGGTCAAAGAGCACATCAGCATACCAAGCTTATTTTCCCAATAAGCCTGTTTTAACTCAGAAAGGAATGAAAATTGTAGGTTATATTTGTGTAACATGCTAAGCTAAAGTGAAGCTTTCTTGTTTGTGGTCTAAAAGATTGAATAAAACTATATTTTACTGTTTACTATGCTATCTAATGGTAGCAAATTGTAGTTATATCTGTGAGGCATGAGTAAATAAAATCTTGGTTTAGAACAGGGATGTCAAACTCGCAATGTCACGTGACATGTGGTGACGTAGCATGACTTTTTTTCCATTGCCATGATGCATCTGGCCTGCAGGCAGGCAGTTTGACACCCCTGGTTTAGAATATAGAATGAACATTGCAATTTTAATGGCCTATAAGGACAGCAGAAGGAATTTAGTTTCATTTTTGCTTGTTTATAAAGTCTATGCTTGCTTACAAGTAAAGATTTTAAGCACATACTTTCCTCTGTGGCGAGAGAGATGCCCTCCTGATACGATTATTCCTGAAATGTCTTAGGGATTAGGAAGAATAGAAAGATTGCATTGTAATAAAATGAAAATGATGTCACATGTGAAAATATTATTAGTATCAATATTTATTACTATAAATATCAAGGAATAATTAGTTGTTAATTAGTTAAGTACTAATATAATTATTAATATATAAACAAATTCATTGAATTTATTAATTAAAATAATACAATAAATATTAATATAATTAGTGATTAAATAATATTAATATTTCTATTTAAAGTTTATAGCTGAATCTCATTGAACTCCATAAGATTTTAAATCAGACTGAAGTCCCATTCTCTCTCTCTCTCTCTCTCTCTCTCCCCCAACTTTATTTTCTACAACTCAAGGTGGTGTACATAATTCTCCTGTATTGTATTTTCCCCACAATAACAAACCTGTGACCCACTCACTCAGCCAGCTTCAATATCTGCTCAAAGCGTAACTAGATTCCTTTCTCAGAGTTATTAGTGTAATTGCTGTATGTGGGTTCTGGTACTTGTCAGATAGGGGAAAACTAGAGTAAAGGGTGATTAAAAAGTAAAGTGATTTATGAAATGGATATCTAATAATAAAAAAAAGTTAAAAAAAAAGTAAAGTGATTTTAAAAAAAGAAAGCATGGGGTTTTTTTTTCATTTCCTTTCACTTCTTATTAAAAGATACAGCCCTCTGCTGGCAAAGTGGAACATTAACAAACAACAAATATACTTCATATTATTCCACCAGCACTGATTTTTTTTGAAAAATAGTTGCATATGTTCATTTGTTGTGGTTATTTTTCTTAGCAGTTTAAATATATAATGAAATTATGTTCCTTTTCTGAATGATATATTAATTATGATTAATGTTATCATTCATTTGCACTTGAAGGTCTTTCATGAGAATTTTTTCAGAAAAAGAAGAAAGAAAGAAAGAAAAATACAGCTGCTCAGTAAATCCCACAAATGTGGATTATGAGGCCTTCCATAGGCTCCCAACATTTATATTTTATGCCTGTTGCTGCCTAAGCCGTAGCTTATAAATTGCAACTGTCTGAGGGACACAAGAAGAACAGGATTCTTCTCCTTTGGACAGGCCTGCAGCCTAACCTGAAATATAGCAGGACTTCTGTTCAAAGGTTCCTCTTTCTGATCAATGATTGCATAAATCATTTTGCTTGCTTACTCACTACAAGTGCCCCTGAAGATAGAACAATTGAATAATATATTCTAGTGACAATTTCCATGCTACACAGGCTGCATATAACTTATGTGCCAGTTTCACATTATGCTTTGCAATGCTTGGGAGAGAGTAGCAAAAAAAGACTGAGCGAATGAACAAAGAAAAAGAGGGAGGAACAAGAACTAGCTGCCGTGGGAAAAGGCAGACCAGCAATTTAAGATTCGTTAACCCCAGTGAAGTTTCTGGCATAGCAATAAAACTTGTATTTCTCTGAAGAGTCACAGGGAATTATTATTGCTTTACACCATTAACAAAAGAAAAAAAAACACAACAGTCTTAACAACATAAGGTAAGCTAGAGAGTAATGATAATAAAGATAACAAGGAGGACTGGAGGTGAACAAGAGAAAAATGATTTTAAAAAATCAAATAATAACTTCACATTTGGGTCTAGATTTGAAACAGTACAGATTTATTTCTGTGTTTGATGTTATCATTTGTTCTGGGATGGGTAGACCATTACATATAGTACTAAATTCTATGTTAAATTTCTGGGTTCTATAAACATAAAACTTCATCATTAAAGATGATGTTCCCCTCTAAATTATGCTAGAAATAAAGCAAGAAAGTTGGACCACTTTATGGTGTAAAAGATTGCTACCAGTATGTACTAAGTCTAACATCCTGATAAAAATCTAGAGACATATTAATATGGTACTACTCAGCTGTCAGCCATGTCAGTAGGGGCTGTCAGTCAGTAAAGATATGCTTTCAGATATCTTTACTCAGGCTGCTCTGTGTAATTCAAAAAACTGTTCCCTAACCCTACGTGCTCTTTCGGTAATTATTTAACACAATTTCACAAGTGAAAATGACCATGCAAATTTAGAAGAATCTTCCATTTCTTGATTCTTTCAATTTCAATTTTAGAAATATAAATCTCATAAATAAACAGGACTGGAATTTTTTGTTTGTTTCCATTAAACCCATTAAACAGAAGAAAATTCAGACAGAATAAGAATGTGCTTTTTCAGTATACAGGTGTTTATAAAAGATTACATAGATTTATTGCTAGAATATACAGGTTTAAAAGGAAATTTGTGGAGAGCAAATGGCTGCTGTAGAAATGCACATTGGGCTGAAATTATCACTTCAGAGAGAGTCTGTGACTCTCTAGGTCAGGGGTTCTCAACCTTGGCAACTTTAAGACTTGTGGACTTCAACTCCCAGAATTCCTCAGCCAGCTTTGCTGGGAATTGAAGTCCACAAGTCTTAAAGTTGCCAAGGTTGAGAACCCCTGCTCTAGGTCAAAATGTGGTGTTAACAGAACCACATTAGGATCTTCACAGAGTTTTTTTAAAATAAAAACTCTTACATTGTATTGCTTGATACATAATTGTTAAATATAAGGAGACTGGCAGAAAAATGTGGTAACCTTAATTCAATAACTTTGAATTAGGAATAACTTAATTCAATCAAGAATAACCTTGAATACGAAGAAGAACCACAGCCTGGACAAAGATCAGATTAAAAGAAGTCTGAGATCAGGCAGAACTGTAAACAGAGTCTCAGATAAAACCTTCCCTCACAAAGATAAAGGTTCTCACAAAGATAAAGGTAAGACCAAGCTTGCAAGATGAGGTTACTATATACGTATGCTAAAAGTGGTATTAAATGGCGTCACTCTGATTTCGTAGATCCAGTGTATCTTAAAAGGTTGATAACACCACAAATACTGGCTGTATGCTGAGGAAGTTTTTAAAAGAGAGAGAGTTAAGAACTCATATCTGTATGAATCTATGGGCTTCACTTTGTCTTAGGTCTATTTTTAAAATGTCCTTTATGGCAGATAAATCTAAATCCAGATGTTGCTTCCTGAATGGTTTCACTTTTTCTTTTAGTGTTAATAAGTTTTTAAAAATCTGCAGCAATCGAAGAAATGACATTGTTTCTATACTATATTTTTACACAGATCTATGTATACATGCATTTTATTAAGGTCCCAAATTTCTGTATTTCTGTGAGTGAAAATACTCATATATTAGTTGTTCATTTAAAGCATAAACCATTTGTACCAAAGACTATAAACAATCTTAGTCCCCTCTTTTTCACACATTTGATGGGAACAATTGTGAAGCTAACAAAATCTCACTGCTGGTTTCTTAGCTATGTCATGTAAATGTAAGCTAAAGGGTAGCAATATACAACGGAAATGGAAGTTTGGGTAATTGTTATGCAAATGGCCTTTTAGGGAGTCCAAATGCCTACCATAAAAGTCCTAATTCATTTCAGGACTTTCAAGTGTTCAATAACCACTTGGGGTTTTTTATATTATATAATGTAGTTCTCAGGAATTAAAAACAACTATTCATCAGTGCCAAAGAATAAATTGGATTCTTTCAGTGTTATTCATAATTTATTTGGCACACCATTTAGGATAACTACTGTTCTTATACCCAACTATACAAACCATACAAGAATACAGGTAGTCTTCTACTTACAACTGTAGTGGAGCTTGCCCATCTACATCGTAAGTTGTGATGGTTGTAAAATGGGTTGGCCACATGACTGACGCAATTTTAGACTTTTTTTGGAGCAGTTTTTAAGCAAAGAACATGGTCATATAGCGACTGTTGCAGTCATTAAGCAAATAAGTGCGGGTTTGCCAAAAACTGTTAAATAAATACCATTTTTGACAGAACCATTAGAAAATACAGTGAGATGCTACAAAAGGCCTTAAATGTAGCCATGTTTCTGAGTGCTCAAAGTTAAGATACATGACTATAGAGGGTGTGATCACTGACACTTTGAATACATAAGTATTCAAGGTCATAAGTAGCCCCAAGGTAGAGACCGGTTATAAGTTTTGAATGGTCACTAAGCAGCCAATCATAAATCAAGGACTACCTGGTCTGTAGTCTGGTTTATTACCTTTTGACCTCCCCTATTCTGATTTAGACTTGTGGAAATTCTGATGTTTAAAAGGCAGCAGTTGCCTGCACAAATACATTTGCTTCTTCCTGTTTCCAGGACCAAAGGTGAAAGGTCCAGGCACCAAAGGATACTCACAACACTAGGAAGCCTGTTTGCAATGTTTAAGGGTCATGTTGCAATGATTTGCAGTGGTATTTTGCTAGTTTCTGGCAAAAAACACCCATTGGACCGAGTCTTCTTCAATCCACAGTAAAAGAATAATGACTTAACAAAAATATTTGCTACATCTTCCCGTGTTGTCTGTCCCAACTCTTTAAACCTTTGGAGAAAGAGACATGGCCCAGTAACACAATATTTCAGTAAAATAATCCAAAGTCATTTTAGAACCATGATGAAAACTGTTGATTTGTACAGCTGTATTACACGCTTCTTCCTCACATAAATCTTTCCCCTTCCTGGAGTATTGGAGTTTTCCCTGTCTACAGGTATACTGTCTGCAAATGTCTTTATACATTTCTAGATAATTTCTGCACTTTGGTTCATTTTTAATACTCATAAAAATTACAGTGGCACTGAGCAACGAGACTTGGTTCCTCCAAGTTACAATTGTTGCAGCATCCTTGTGGCCATGTGATTTAAATTCAGATATTTGGCAGCCTGCCCTCCCTTATGATTGCAGGGGCTCTTCAACTCTCCCCACCTGCTTATCTTCTCCCGTCTCTGCCCTTTTGACCCCCTCCATTCCATGACCCTAGTTGACTTTACTGTTTCCTTTCTCCCAGTGCTGACCAAGCATGCTAAGGCATGTGTGCCAGGGAACGCTTTTCTGCTCTGTGTCATGTCCTGGGTTTGCTGGAAATGTTTGGAAATGTTCAAGGCAGATATGATTATGACACAGGTTTATTTTCTCTACCTCAGCCTCAAACTCATGGACATCAATGCATAAACCAATTGGAAATGAAATCAGCTTAAGAAATCTCTCCCCCCCCCAGACCATTATGTATTTTAAACTCCTCTATTTTGGTGGATTCTTCTTTACTTCTCATGGGCTACTAAAAGGGGGGGGGAGAAAACACTGTGGTTTTACATCTTTTCTCCTGCCATTTGGAGCTCAAGAGGAAAGTCCCAGCACCTGACTGTTAAGTTATTTGTTCGTGTGCAAATGATGAAGACGCATCGTGAATTTAACAGCTCTTTATTCTTCTCTATCTCTCTCACAACAACAACAGCAAAAGCAAAACAGGCTTCTTTTTAAGACCAGAGACCCGGACAAAGGCAAACAATGTATCTTAGCGCTTCTTGCCTTGCGCATGCGCTCAAGGCTGGTGTCGCTCAGTCTGGTCCTGGGCAGCCAGCACTTTGCACATGTGCACAAGGCTGGCACCGCTCAGTCTGGTCCCAGGCAGCCTTGGAATGCCCAGGACCAATGCAACATCCTGAGCCTGCTTTTGCAGGCTCAGGACACAACACCCCTCCCTCCTAGATGGAACATACCTTGTACACACACAGGTGCACCATTCACTGGAAGGAGTGTTATACAGTCCCAATAATCAAATGCAATGAGTGTGGATAATTGGGTCTGCCCTCAGACAAATCCCCTTCACTTTCAGTAATACCTGAATGTTTTCGAAATAAAAAAATACTACAACATTCTATCGCAAATACTCCCTTTATTCAGGGTTGTCCTGGAAAGAGCCCCAGTGACTTGACAGCAACTTCACAAATTCTCTAACATGTTTGGGTGGGCACTTGGCCCGCTGTGACCTTCTAAGGCCAGAAGAGATTGCCTGGCCCACCTGCTCGCCTACCAGGTGAGGTAAGCCAGGGCGTTGCTGCCTTAAATCCTCAAGTGACCCCAGTGAGGGTGTCTGGCCTACCTGCTCGCCTACAAGGCTAGGCAGGCCAGGACTTTGCTGCCCCAAATACCCGGTTGACCCACCCATTTGCTGGCTGGCTGGACCCTCTAAGTCCAGACCAGCATACCTTGGAGGGGTGGAAGTCCCCAGGTCCACAATGGATCCTTCTTGGGAACACTGTCCCTTGAACCCAAGGCCAGCAGATGGAGAGTGCTGGGTAGCGGAAGTGCCCCAATACTCAGTGGCCCCCAAGCACATGCCCAAGGTGCCAGAGTCAGGAGTAGCCTCCCTGGCAACCCCCCTTGCTGGTGACCTCCTTTTGGGAGCAATTGCAGAATTTGGCAAGTGCCCCTGAGAGAATTCTTTTTCTCTTGCTGCTTGTGATTTGTGTGGATACCCCCAGTCAGTCTCCCTGTCTGGAGCATTATCTGACATATACGAATAATGTGGATACCCCCGGTGTGACTCCCTGTCTGGAGTAATTATGGCTGTGTGGGATGACCCCCTATCCAGTAAATTCCTGTTAGGAGCACTTGTGAAACCTTGGGATGACTCCCCAATAGCTTCAGCAGCGGCTAGTGATGGCCTGTGAAACTGATCCTCAGAATGCATGTTATGGTCCTCCTCCCCCCCAGAGCAGAGCCAGGAGTGGAAGGGTGAGAGTCCAGTCTCCAGCGCAGTTGGTCTACATGTCTGCGAAGAACGCAGCCATCTCCCAAGGCAACTTCGTATGACAATGGCCCAGAGACCTTACAGACCACAGCTGTGACCCAGAGATGATCAGGCCCATAGTTTCTTGCCCAAAACCGGATCGCCCACCTGGAGTCTCCTAAGTGCCCGCAGTTGTGACACCTGTGAAGCCACCCGGTCAGGGTGCAGCCTGTCCAGTTTAGTGATGAGGCGGCAACCCCAGCGGAGTTTAGCAGGGCTCTTCCCTGTGGCAGTGCATGGTGTGGTGCGGTGTGCAAGAAGGAAATCTGCTAACCTGTGATGCCAGTTACCATAAGTCAGTTTCTTGAGACCATCTTTGGTAGTTCACACCATCCTCTCTGCCACTCCATTGGTGGATGGATGGAAGGGAGCCGAGGTTGCATGGCGGATCAGGTTGGCCTGAAGAAAAGCCTGGAACTCAGAAGAGGTAAATTGAGGCCCATTATCTGACATCAGAACATCTGGAAGACCATGTGATGCAAAAATTCCTCTCAACACCTGGATTGTTCTGGCAGCAGTAGTGGAGGAAACAAGAACAACCTCTAGCCACTTGGAATGGCTGTCAACAACAACCAGGAAGAATTGCCACTGAAAGGGCCCAGCATAATCTATATGTACCCTAGACCATGGGGTTTGAGTTTCCTCCCACCTATGTACTGGGGCCTAGACTGTTGGCACACTTGACACCCATGCATCTGAGCTTCGATGGCTTTATCAAATCCCGGCCACCAAAGATGGCTATGTGCAAGCGCTTTCATCCTGACTATACCTGGATGTCCCTCATCCAGAGAGATCAAGATTCTAGACCTCAATGAGGCTGGGATCACTACCCTGCTACCCCATAACAGGCAACCCTTAAAAGTGGACAACTCAGAGACTTCCGGTTCCGGTCGCGGCGTCACTAGTCGAGCGGTGAGATTGCTCTCCTTGCCGACTAGTTTTCCCTCCGTCGGCGGACCCTTATGCGGGTCCAAAGTCGCCCTGGAGGGCGCGACTTTCCTACGAGGAGGCAGCGTTCTGACAGCAGAGGAGCGGTGGCTCCTCCAGCTGTCTGGATGGAACTCCGAGGGCCGACGGAGAAGAAGATCAGCCAATAAAATGGCTGATCACTCTGCCACAAGAAACTGCAAGTCCAAAGAACATCTAAGCTTCAGACCCACCGTGGTGAATCCGGGTGAGACCTTTCCTTTTTTTCCCTCTCTTCGTTTTTTTTGGGTTTTTTTGCCTGTAAGAGCTATGTTGGAAAGATTTCCCTAGCTTGGAAAGGCAGCTTTTACTCGTTGGGAAAGAAAGGCAAACAAAGGAACAAAGTAAAATTTTAGAAATTACATTTTTTTCCATATAAGTACTTTGGGGTATTGGAAAAACTTCTTTCACGAACTTTATTATTAGCCTATGTTGTTGTTGTTTTTTGAGTAAAGAAAGAAGAACGAAAAGTGAAATGATTTTTTGGGGAAAAAATGGATTTATTTATTTTTTAGCTCTCTGAGGACATCTACTGGTTAAAAAGTAATATTGCAATTGGAGAGGAGATGATCCTTTTATATGAAAGTTAACTGGATGTTTGAATTTTTTTTCTAAAATGGAGCTGTACTCACATTTAAATTGCAAACTTATTCTGGAGAAAATTTATGAGACTAAAGAGGAAATATGTGCTACAATGAAAGAGCTTATTACAGAATTAAGAACCAGAATTTCTTCCTCAAACTTTAAAGTTGACTTTCAGATTGCACCTGATTCTTCTATTAAACAGGCTCTACAAAAAGAGGACCTAACTGAGAACAAAGAGAAATTGACTCTGCCTTATATGCAACTCAGTTATGGCATTGAGAATCAGGAAAAGTAAAGACTGGGACTTGGAACTCTAAAGCAAAGAGACTTTATGCAAAAAAAAAATCAGAAGGCCAATTCAGAGGTCAAGATGGTTCTCACTGATTCAAAAGATATTACAAGCAACAAAGAGAGACTTATCTGTTGGAAAGGAAGCTTTGCTATGGAAACCTACTTGGCATTTGAAAAAAACCTAGAATAAGATTTTAAAAAAAATGAAAGTTAAAGTTTTGAGTAATGGACTAAAGGCAATCTAGAACTATGGACTGACTTAAGGACCAAGATTATAAGTTAGATGTAAGAAAAATGGGACTAATGGAAGATATAAAATTTATTTACATGGAAATTACTGATGATTTACTTGTTTGATGATTAATGAATTGAAATATCTTAAAGTTTGATGTTATCTTGTTAGTTTAAAGTTGATTGATGGTTTATAAAGCTTTAGGACAGATTAATACTTTAGTTTAAAAAAGAGATATAAGAGAAAAAAGGAATGACTAATGAAATATATATTAAATCCTTTAACAATGTATCTGTTCTTTTTTCTTTTCTTTTTTTTTGTTTAGGACAATAGGGTTATTTGTAAGAAAATTATTATGTAATTTTGAACTAATCTAATAAGATGATTTTTGCTTGATAAGATTGATGTCATTGGTTATGACAATTCAATTGGATATGAACTGAATTATGTTTAATGGATTGAAAAAATTTAAGATTTGATTTTATCTGTTAGCTATAAGAGATTGATTAGTTGATAGATTAGATATATATAGGATAGATTAATGTTTTAGTTTAATTAAGGGATATTAGTGGAAGAAGAGTTAAATAAAATTTACAATAAAAACTAAGGTACCAGAATATAGTTGGAAGAAATATTCGAACTGATAGAGTTTGTATTTAAAATTAATTTGATTATGATTGTATAATTTTTTTAAAAATGTTAGAAACAGGCATAGGTTGACTAAATTTAAACCAGACTGAACTATTTTAGATAAACTATGTTAGTTAAGGGGAAAGAGAGGGAATACTAGAGGTATTGATTGAAGTATATATAAATGTTTTGCTTTTGGATGATTGTTTACCCTAACACCATGGTGTGCTTTGAGCATTTTGTTGTAAAAATTAAAAAAACCAATAAAATTTCTGTAAAAAAAAAAAGTGGACAACTCATGCTTCTTGTGCCAGAAGCTTTGGAACTCAGTATCAGGGCACTTGTCAGGCCATCCTGATAGCACCCAGGTCAGCACGCACGTAAGCGTGTGATCAGTGGCAGTTTCTGCAGCCACATCCCTAGCATTGAGGGGAGACTCAGGCAATTCCTGAATGGACAGAATATTAACAGCTGGAGCAGGATCTGGTTCAACTTGGTTCAGGGGTAATCTACTTAGGCCATCTGCATGGCCCATTTCTTTCCCAGGTTTGTGAACTAATGTATAGTCATATGCTGACAGGAAAATGGACCATCTCAGCATACGAGGAGAAATGATATGTGCGTTCTGCTTATTAGTGGTAAATAAACCCAACAGAGGCTTATAGTCAGTATAGACCATGAAATGGCAGCCATATAAGAAATCATGAAATTTCTTAATGCCAGCCACTATGGCCAAAGCTTCCCTGTCAATTTGAGCGTAATTCCACTCTGCAGAAGACAGAGTCCTTGAATAGTAGGCCACAGGGACCGGTGTCCCATCAGCCTTCAGATGGCTAAGTACCGCTCCCACTCCATAAGGAGATGCATCACATGCGATGCAAACAGGCAGTTGCTCATTGAAATGTGCTAAAACAGCATGAGACGAGAGCAAGACCTTAACCTCATTGAAACTCTTTTCATGGACTTTAGTCCACTGCCAAGGGGTCTGCTTGTCTAAGAGCCTATGTAATGGCTCTGCCACAGCAGCTTTATGTGGGAGGAATGCATGGTAAAAATTTAATAGCCCCCAAAAGGCTTGCAGCTCACTCTTAGACTTATGGCTTGGGACCTGCTGGATGGCTTGCAATTTCGTTTCAGCAGGGTGAATGCCTTGAGCATCTACCCTGAATCCTAAGAAGTCAGTAGAAGTGATTCCTATCTTACATTTATCATTCTTTAGTTTAAGGCAGTGGTTCTCAACCTTTTTCAGGTTGAGACCCCACTTGCGCCGTCCATGCGCGCCGCGACCCCGACCTGCGCATGCAAAATGGCGCACAGTGACAGCCTGATCTGCGTGTGCACGTGCGACGGCCGATCTGCGCGTGCGTGTGCAACGGGCCAATCTGCGCGTGCGCCGGGCCGATCTGCGCGTGCGCAGAACCGGCTGGCCTGCTGGCTCCAGACCAGGCCGGCCTCGCCTCCCACCGCTGCCTCAGAGACTCCGGCAGGCACACCGAGGAGCGGTCTGGAGCAGGCGGGCGCAAAGCTGCCTCCTTCCCGCTCCGCTCCACCACGTCCCAGGCCCGGCCTCCAACTTGCCCTCCGGCAGCCGGCCAAGCGGTCGGGGCAGGCGGACCTCGAGGCAGGCCTGCACTTCACCGAGACCTGCTCGGCTTTGGCGAGAGGCGCCCGCTGGGGAGGGAGCCGGGGAGCCTGGCCAGATGCCGAGAGCGAGCTGGCACCGAGAGCGAGCTGGCCCGGGTGGGCTCCCCAGTCCTGCTGCCTGCCTACCTACCTGTGGCTGCCTGCGGAAGGCGCGGGAGTCCCAGACGAGCCTGGCAGGTGGAGCGCTGCGACCTGGACGCCGGCCGGGGAGGAGGGCGAGGAGAGGAGCATGGACTTGGGGGCCAGAGGCGGCCGTCGGGCGCCTCTCAACACAGCCGAGCCGGTCTCGGTGAAGTGCGGGCCCGCCTCGAGGTCCGCCTGCCCCGACCACTTGGCCGGCTGCCGGAGGGCAAGTTGGAGGCCGGGCCTGGGACGTGGCGGAGCGGAGCGGGAAGGAGGCAGCTTTGCTCCTGCCTGCTCCAGACCACTCCTCGGTGTGCCTGCCGGAGTCTCTGAGGCAGCGGTGGGAGGCGAGCGGCCCGGTTGCGCTGTGCATGCGCAGTTCAGCCCGTTTTGCTGCGCATGCGCGGATCGGGTCGTCGTGCATGCCGCACTTCTGTGGTTCGGCCCGTCGCGTGCACGCGATGGGCCGAACTGCACATGAGTCGGCTGAAAAAAAATGAAAAAAATTGAAAAAATGAAAAAAAAAATTGAAAAAATGAAAAAAAATGGCGGGCGGCAGCGTTTGGCGACCCCTGTGAAATGGTCGTTCGACCCCAAATGGGGTCGTGACCCATAGGTTGAGAACCACTGGTTTAAGGCGTGGTTTTTGAAAACAAAGTAAGACAGCCCTTAATCTCTCTGCTAAATTTTGAGATGACTCCCCAGCAATGAGCACATCATCAAAGTATGGACAGACCCTAAGAATACCTTGAAGTGCGCTCTCCATGACACTTTGGAATATGCCAGGGGCTACATTTACCCCAAATTGCAGTCTCTTGACCTTAAATGCCCCTCTGTGTGTTACAATAGTCTGGGCCTCTGTAGCTGCCTCATCAACAGGTAGCTGTTGATAGGCTTGTGCCAGGTCTAGCTTCACAAAAATATTCCCCCCTTGAGGGAAGCCAGAATGTGACTTTCCACAGGCACAAGGCTGGTGCCGTTCAGTCTGGTCCTGGGCAGCCAGCGCTTTGCGCATGTGCGCAAGGCCAGTGACACTCAGTCTGGTCCCAGGCAGCCTTGGAATGCCCGGGACCAATGCAACATCCCGAGCCTGCTTTTGCAGCCTCAGGATACACTGACTATCTGGGTTCTTTTCTTGCCTCTGGATAACCTTTTGGGGCCATAGGATTAATCTAGAAGGGGCAAGGCCTGTCACAAATTGTGAGTTTAATTCACGGGCTGCTGAAGTGTTGCCATCTTGGTGCCTACCCTCCTTCCTATCTCTTTTCTTTTATTCCTATTGATTCCCCCAGTCCAGAAATTGTTTCTAAATTCCAGCCCTTTATGTTTGCCTTTCTAACTTCTAACTAATTTGTTTCTTGCATTAGTGGAACTACGGTAAACCCTTTTTGTGCCTTGAATCAAATCCCATTTTGCCTGGATTAATTCCCATCCTCTTCTGATCTGCCAAATAGCTGGTTTACATTTGACAGAGATCCAGTGTGGCTGCTGCCATCCTGGGCCTCCTGTCCCAATTCCTGATAATTCTACATGTCAATTACAAAGAATGCAAGCAAAGTTAAGTCTGCCAAATTATCCATTTACACCAATGTCTTCACACACACATACCCCCCCGAAAGATGAAACAAGTTGTGGAAGGGGGGGAAATTCTCCACTTATATCATTATAAGCCCCACATGAATTTAATCAACTTTTTTTTCCCCTCTGTGCACATTTTTAGACCTGTGTTTCACTGCCCCATTATCATTTGTTTAGAGGAGAGGGATGTAAGAAATGTAATTAGAGGCACTGGCAGTATACTGTTATGCTTTGCTTTTAATGGCACAAATGTAGTTTGAGTGTCATTTTTGTACCTGATTTAATATTACTTGCACTACTAGAATGTCTCTGCTGCTTAGAAATGTGATTGAAAATATGAATACATTGAAAATGCCTTTTAATCTTGCTTGTCGTGCTGCATGTCGCTTATCACAGACTACAAAATGTGTTTTTGTACAATGTGCTACACTCACCTTAGTCCTGCAGTGTTTACTCATGTTCAGGCCCCAAAATCAGATGAGACTAAAGTAGGGGTGTCTGTCTGTGCATTCACGGCACACATTAAAAAACAAAACAGACAGATCTTCCGTCACACTGCTACAACCCCCATTTTGATTTTTTTAAACCACACCTTGCTGACACTCTGCATTTTGGGAAGTGCATTTTTATCCTTCCCTGCAATCTGTTGTTTGGAAAAGAGAGAGCAGGGCACCAGAAATTGGAGGAGGGGAGGATGCCCAAGAATGGTTCCTGCCCACATCCTCTTCTTGTTTTAACTATGTTCACCTTATGCCCTCCAGAGTCTCCCTAAAGGAAAGAGGCCCATGGAAAAAAAAGGCATTGACCTCCCCTTAAGAGAAGAAATAAAGTATAAGCATTTTATTTCAGGAAGAGAAGAGATGCAAAAGTCTGGTCCATTTGTGGAGGCAGGGCATACGAATGACAGAATAACAGAGACAAATGTTTGTACAATCTCTTCTTAAAAACCTCAGTGTTGGAACACCAACAACTTCTGGAGGCAAGTTGTTCCATTGATTAATTTTTCTGTCAGGAAATTCCTCTTTAGTTCTAGGTTGGAGGGACTATTTTGGCTCCTAGTATCCTGCTAGCTACTATATTAGAAGGAAGAAGCTATCACATAGGATACTTATCAAAAACACCATTGCCACCACAATGATACTTCTCCATTTCTTTCTCTTCTAGTCTCATTTCTATTCTTTTCCATCATATTTTCATTCTTACCTCCTTTTATTCTTGCCCCAAACTTATATTTACTAGTGGTTAAAAGCATTAGACATAGGCCATGAGGGTCAAGGTTCAAATCCCCACTTTACCTGAGAAATCACATTTTCTCAACCAAACATACCTTCATAGTATATGGACGTAAGGGTAAAATGTGTTGTGTCCCCATTAAGTCACTCTGAGCTTCTCCTCCTCCTCCTCCTCCTCTTCCTTCTCCTCCTCATTGTAAGAATATTTCACATGGAAAAATGCTATTGCTCTGAATTCTTTAAAAAAAATGATAAGATGGGATTTTGTAAGTTGGGCACTAGAGGAACCAGAAGGAGCTAAAGTTTACAATTAAAGGAGAAGAATATTTATCTTGAACTTATGACTGGTCATTTGGTAACTGTTTGAAGTTATATTGGACCCCACCCCCAAACTATTTATGACCTGGTCCACATTTTGGGCACTTGGCAACCAGCCCACCTGTATAGCTGTTTGCACCATCCCATGCTCACATGGTTATAATGTATGATGTTTTTACCAGAAACTGGTATTTACTTCCTGTTTCTGGCAAAAACTGGCACATAGCAAACAATGGCTTCTCTTAACAACAATGACACTCATTTTACAATCACTGTATTTACTTAATGACTGCCACAAAAAAGATAGTAAAATATTTTTGTGGTTGTTTATGAGATAACTCATTTTACAGCTATTACAACTTACAACTGTAATTGCCAGGATTATTTATAGCCATAAGTTGAGGACTATTTGTACACAATGGAGCACAAGAAGATTGGGTATATTGAAGGATAGTTGTGAACAATGGACCCAGAAGTTAATTTTAAGACTCTGCCATTATAGATAAACTGTCTTAAAAAAATATTGTGAAAGAGGAACAAATTTTACTGGACAAAACTGAGACTGATCTGAAAGTAGATGGCAAAAGATGATAATTGGATATACAAATAAAACTGGCTGATGTCTTAATAATTAAAAGGGATATACAAATAACAAACTGAAAGAGTGACCCAGATAACACTCTTATAAAGTGCTTCCATTTCAAAGTAAACTTGGGATCAAACTATAAGATGTTAAAAGACTTCCTTTTTGACTACCACAGAAGTTTATTAGCACACCTTGATTCAGTCTGCTCTGTGGAATTCATTAAACAAGGTAATGAAAAAGTTCATTCTTTTTTAAGTTTTATTTTCCATGTGCCCCAAGTAGGGTAAACGTATTAAATTATGGGCTCTCCCACTGCCTTATTGGTTCCCTCACTTCCTGGTATAACTTTCTTAATAAGGGAAATTATTACACTTATACTATAAGATTAAGTTTGTCCTGGTGATGAAAATGGTATCAGCAAAATAACTGTTTAATAGGCAATTAGCTTTCCATAATGTTTCTGGTAGACAGTTAGTGCCCACTTAAATTTTTAATACATGATTGAGCTAGCATTCCACTTTTTGGAATGCTGGAGCTATAATATGAGGAGAGAACCCACTCTAACCAGTGTTTAAAATCAGAGTAAGAAATTTGATATTTTCCAAATATTTTGAATTAAAATTCCTATTACCTCCATTCATCATGGTCCATATACAGAGACGCTGAGAATCCTAATTCTGAACAGTGGGAAGGCACAAGACATTGTGCCACCCCCTCTGCTTAAATATCACAGTCTTGTGTTAAAGATCTTTTGCTGTTAATATATCAAGATAATTCCAATCAATATGGAAAAGGATAGCTTTATTTAGGAACTTCCAGGAAAGAGTTTTGAGAAAGAAATAGACAAATTTCTGACAAGGTGATGTTGTTCCAATCACCCTGCCAGATTTCACTAATATGTACTCTCTGTATTGCCTTATTCAACACCAAACTGTGAATAAAGGCATTGGGTTGCAGGGTTAGTATTAACCATCAGCATCTTAAGTCCAAGAACACCACTAAGTGGCCACCTGGTCCTGAGGATGGGACAGGCAGATTGGAAGCTGAAATTGGCACTGAACTGGAGGTCTCCTCCTAAAATGGTATAATTGATGCTCCTCATGGTATCTCCTATGGTCCCACATAACAGGGATACATTACATTGATGGAATGTAATATAAACACAGCAAATACCATCAAGAGATTAGAAGCTAGTAAAATGTATCAAAGTACATCCAACAGTTTTTAAAGGCTGATCTACACAACAACAACTTCATTGGTATATTAAATGGGTAATTAGAATGTAACTAAATTTATATGAATTACTTATATAACAAGTTTCATTTATTATTTTCTCTTCCTTATTTTAATGTTTTACAAGTTTATTTTTTCATGTACATTTTAAAAAACATACGTAGAAAGAATTGTTATTCACACATTCACTTCATTCATCAAGACTACTGTAGAACAAATCTACTGCTAATACAGGGAAGTGATTAGATGTCTGGCATTTGGAAAAAAATAATTATAAATTCATGAAAGTGATATATTTAGTGAACCCTTGTTTACCACACTTAACAGCACTAATGACAGCAAATTGCAGCCTATCTTCATGTATCTGTATTATCTGTTTACAAATACAGCTTTGTAACATTATAGCTTTCCGTCTTAATATATATAAAAAAATCAGGCAATATCAAGGATTCTTTTTAAGATATTAAATATGATAAATGGGCCCCCAACACAAGTTGTATTCTGTTGTACATCCCAAATGAGTCCATAATTGTAGTCAAGATAGATGACATTGCCAGCAGTTTTCTATTTTTCTAATCATAAATTCATCTGCATCTGTTTTCAGATTTATTACAAAAAGGTTTCTCCAGCAACTATTGCCGCTGATCTGGGGACGTTATATAGTAATCATAATATGTAGACATTAATAGTCTTAGTACTTGTGAATTTGATGAATCCCTTTTAAACCTGTCTGAATTAGTATCCATCACTTTATCTTCTGCTAAATCTATTCAACAACGATTTCTCATTTTGAACCTGAATATACTTGGTCAATTGGATGTTTGCCTATAAAGCTGTGCATTCCCATACACCAAAAAATCTTTCATTTTTCTAAGAAAAGGTTAATACAATTCAGTTCTAGATTTTAGACTAGCAATTGATTAAACTAGCTATTTCACAGAACAGATTGTTGAATTAATAAAAAGTATTTTGAAATAGAGTACATGTAAAACATAATGCAATAAGGAGGGAATGATGTAAGTTACACAACAACAAATTAAATCATTAGAAAAATGGTCTAGTGTCAAAGACAATAAAAAAGGCAGCAGTACATCAGAGGATGACTAAAAAGAACCCTGTTTTATGGCTCATAGCAGATGCTGGAATGGATGACCCAACTGGGATTTTCAATTTTACCGGTATATGATGATACCAACAATAAACTCTAGAATAACATACAACAAGTCTCATAATTTCTAAGGATGTGGCAATTGTTTTATTATGCAACAGACACTTTGTTTTCTGTTGCAGCATCTTTGATGAAGTTTTCTTTGGAGTTATAGAAAATTCTACATCTTGATAAGTCATAGCTTTATCACCTTCAAAATAGTCCAGTCTCAGTGTTTCCTCTAATTTGAATTCATATCTTGTCATTGGCAATTTTTTTATTATAAATATTTTATTGGTTTTATAGTTATAAACAAAAGAAAATCAAATTGAATGCAACTCAACTTAATTTTTTTTATTATAAATATTTTATTGGTTTTATAGTTATAAACAAAAGAAAATCAAAACAAATTTTGTTGGCATTGAGCATACAGTTGCTTGGGGAGTCTTATAATATTCACTTTAAAAAGAGCTTCATGGGGCTCTAATTCTAAGATCCGAGCCACTTAAGAATTCCTAATTTATAATAGACGAAATGGGAGCATATTTTATTTCAGAAAACTTTCAAGTTGCAATCACAGGAATCAGGAAGTCCTGGGCTATAAAGAACAGACAAAGCATCAAAAGTCAGTGTGATACAAGAAAGTTTTAGGATCACTCTTTTATTATGAAGGTTAAGAAATGCATATATTAGATGCACATATTAGAAATTCAGCACTTCTGAACATTTCCTCAGAGCATAAAATTACACTTCCAGAATGTAATGGATTAGGATATTCAGGTGTGACCTTTTGAAGTTTATGTCCAAACTTTAAATCAATAACTAATATTTTAGATTTTAACTGCAGTTCTAGGAAGGATTCATTGCCCTGCTGGATGAAGCAAGGGACAGCCTGTGCAATTTCTAGGTAGATTTGACAGACAAATTCACATTTTAACCACAAAATCGATGTCCTCTCATAATGTAGATGATTAAAACAAGACACATTTTAAAAGTCACCTGTCACTTGGGCATTTATCAGTTTTAAAAGCCCAATTGGCAGAATTATGTCAGTTCCATTTGTCATATGAAAACTGGTCTTTTCTTCTAGTTCCTTATTTATTCATAAAAGGTCCAAACATTTTCCATCACTTGAAACGAAACAGGTCGATTTCAGAAATTCCACGAGGAATTTTGCAGTAGTTATTCAAGACATTTATACATCAAGCAATTGTTGTATATTAATAGCAGATTCAAAGACAGCATGTTTTAATTGCCATCTGCTAAGAAAGAATATATTCTAGTAACTTCCAATAGTTTTCCAGG
The DNA here is from genome assembly GCA_034064705.1 of Bothrops alternatus. Classification (NCBI taxonomy): domain Eukaryota; kingdom Metazoa; phylum Chordata; class Lepidosauria; order Squamata; family Viperidae; genus Bothrops; species Bothrops alternatus. The sequence continues at coordinate 13,896,599 of JARGCV010000001.1, forward strand.
AATACTGTACCTACACTAGGAAGAAATAGTATGCCAAAATGGAAGCTAAAGGTAAATTCTAGAAAATAGTCCTAGGATGGAAATGGCAGAGACCTTAGATTAAATCTATTTCAACCTCATCAATTTTACCAGACATTTCCAATTTATTATATGCAAACTCTAAAGTCTGCACTAGACTAAGGCAGATCTATTTATTTATAAAACATAGATATCATATTTTAATTGGTTTCTTTAAGAACTTAAACTATCACCAAAACATTTAAAACATCATACAAGCTAATAATATATGGAATTCATAGGTAGGATTGGAAGAAAAAAAAAAGCAGTGTTCAGATGACATGCTGGTGCAAAGAGATTTCCAAGCAAAGCCAAATGACCTCCCAAATTGGATAAAGAAGCAAATTTGCAGTAGATGTTCACCAAAGATTTTAAATTCACAGTGGGATAGTTGCTATACTGTCCTTGACAAGAAACCCAGGAAACCAGTACTGTGGGAGATTGAAGCATTCTCTGTGTATGCATGTATGTGTTCCCAAGATGCAGAATCTGACTTGAACAATGATTAATGAAGTAAGTTTTTAAACTACAACAGAAATTAGATTTATTTACAGGAATTACATATTAGGGATAGATAAAGCCTAGTATCTGGCTAGATGCTTGCTATCAGAGGAGCGAAAAAGCATGTGCTCTGTGCACGTGAGCCTGGGAAGAAAGCCAGAAGTGATCTCTTAGACAAAGAACAAGCAGGGTGTTAAATAAAGAGGAGGCAAAAAGTGAATTCTTTATTTACATCTTCTGTTCCTTGAGGATCAAGCGGTGCTGAAGTATTATTATCTATTCAACATCCAGTGCAATGAGGACAGAATCTGAGAAGACAGGTGGAACAGAATGTGAGGGAATAATAATAATAATAATAATAATAATAATAATAATAGGAACTGAACCCAAATATGCTGCTCTGTTTCTTCTTTTGTGTAATTCCTACTATCCAGAAGACAGAAATCACACCGAGTGCAGTGATGAGATTCAAGTACGTGAACAACTGGTTCTCTATGTGGATGCTGCTTCCAGAAGTCCATTCTGGGGTTGGGCCTCCAAGGGTCAGAATGAACTTCTGGAAGTGGTGTCCACACACTTCCGGTGTCCGTTCCGGGCCTGAGAGGCCTCCTCCAGGCCTCCAAGGGCTAAAACAGACTTCCAGAAGTGGCATCCACGCACTTCCAAAGGGCCATTCTGGATCTTGCAAAAAAGGGCTAGGGTTTCAGCCGGTTTGTCGAACTGAACAAAAATTAGCTACTGGTTCTGCTGAACTGGTGCAAACTGGCTGAATTCCACCACTGACTGAGTGTATTCAAGTACAGTGTTTGGCAAACAATTTGGTTGAAATTGAAATCATAATATGGGAAATTAAGTCTGATAAAATATGTTGTCACCAAGATTTGGCAGGTATTTCAAGTACTATATATACTAAACCAAAAGAGAGGCAGAATTGTGACCAAAGACATTTGCCTAGATATTATTGCACAATTTAGATCTTCCAAACATAGCCCTGGTTAATAGCCAAGATAAAACAACTGATTTAAGGCAGCACAATTGTGTTTACCAATAAAAGGAAATAAATTAATTATGGTGGTGATATATATATTTTAAAAAAATATCATTAGTAATATTTGGATTTTCTATTTCCAAAAATTCTTTGGATCAGATGTGTCACCCTCAGACTTCAAATCCGATGTTACTGTTTTCTTGGTAGATCACAAAACTGATGACATTATAAATAACAACTCATTTAATTTTGTTGTTTGCTTGCTTTGTTGTTCAATTTTTAAAAGATGCTTGATCATCTTTTGTATCATGAAAGATTACTACTACAGCAATCTTTTGACAACAAAAATTACAATTCCATCTGATCTCCTCTTACTCACCTATGACAGAGTTTCAGGATTAAAAGATTTGCAGTTAAAAATTGACCAATTATTCCCACTTCCTCCAAAGGAAAAAAAGTTCATGTGACTTATGAGACAGCTGGGAAACATACAAAGAACAGTAATAAAAAATCCTGCAATAAATAATCTCCTACCATAAAAAAAATCACATAAAAGAAATTACATAGAGAAGTACTTTTTCCATGAATGAAAGGTGTGAGAAATTACTTAGTCTTTTAAAAAAATACCTCAATGTCATGAATCAAAAGAAATACGTTATCATATTCCTCTTCATATTTAAGGGAGAGTAAGTCCCATTGGGCCTAATGGGATTTATTTTGGAGTAAATAAGGTTTATTTCTGAGTATACGACTGTTTCATTAGTTTTAGAAAATGATGATTCAGTGAACAGAATACGTATTATTTAAGTCTTGCAATGAATTAACCCTGGGGGGGGAACGAAGATTATTATTAATTTATTGCTAATCTTTTATATTTTGAAGAGAGCCATTTTATATTTACTGTTGTTTCACAAAGCGCTATGATAAATGTTTAGTGTTTGGCAGAGAACTGGGGCCTCTCTGAATAGAACAGCTAGTCATGAAAGTGTTGGCAACTGTCATTTATCAACTTTTGTAAAGCCATATATTACACAGTATTCTAGAAATTTATGCCAGGGTTGAAGACTCTAAGAAGAGAATCTGGAATGCTATAGGAAGAGAGGAAATAATTTAGCCAGTGTGCCAATATTCAGTTCTGTCCCAAAATGAGAACCACCAACCCAAATATAAAATCTTTTAATAGTCATTAGCTGAGCTGAATTATACATTCTTCTTTGTTCAGATCAGGGTCTAAAATCTGAACATATTCATTACTATTACATTCGTTAAAATTATATATATATAGCACAGTATTTGGGGAATAATTAGTTTATTCATTCTATACATATAATGATTCAAACAGCAGGCAAGATATATTTTAAAACCCCTCCTTACTCAATTTATGGAAGAGAATTTGCTTTCAAAATTAATTTCGGAGAAACAGGATAAATTCTCAAGAGTGGAGCCTACTATCCCTTCACTAATTTAGTTGAGAGGTGATCAAGTATATATGCGATATCCTATAATATATCATTGCACAGTCATCTCATCAGTGTTTTGCATGCAAAGAAAGAACATATATATGTAACGTACTAGTTACTGAAGACTTCATACACATCCTGTTTGATTGCACACTATATTCTGTGGAAATGGCCACTTACTTAGAGCCTTATTTAAGAAGTAAAAATATTGGGACACCCAGGAGAAAATGTCTTACTTCTTGTATGGAATAAACTTGCATATTACTAGCAAGGTTGCAATTTTTATGTCAAAGATGATTCTGAAAAAGATAGACTGAGACTGATCTGAAAGTGATTTAACAGACTACAGGAATGATATGGAAAAATGCTACAATGGATGTACAAATGAAACTGGCTCATGTCTTAATAATTAAAAGGGTTAATCTGAAAGAGTGACCTTCCTTATATTGGATTCATAAGACATGTTAAAATTTTGAAGAATTTTTATAAGAAAGTTCTAGGACATTATTTGACAGAATTAAAGATTTAGAAGGAAAGAAGTTAAAGTTGGTTTACTTAATTAAGCTTAAAATAGATATTGTCATTTCTAGTAACTGAGTTTGCTGATTAGGACTGAATGATAAGGCTTTAAGGATCTGCTTATTGATAAGATTTATGGGACAAAGAGACATTTTTTATATTTTTAAGAGATGATAATTACTACTTGTGATGAAAGGGGTAGTCATTTCTTTATATATTTCTTTTCTTTACCATATCTTTATGTTTTCCTTTTCTGTTTTTCTGTTTTTTTAATTTCTGCACTTTTCCCCCTCACTTTTATTTTTCCTTAATTTATTTTTTTTGCATCCTACTTTTATTATTTTTATAAACAACTCAAATGAATGAATGAATAAATGAATGAATGAATAAATAAATAAATTGGTGAACATATTCCTTGTTCCTCCTATTTTCCCCACAACAACAACTTTGTGAAGTGAGTTGGGTCAAGAGAGAGTATCTGACCAAATGCCTTAGGCCAGACTATAACTCATGATCTCCTGATTTCTAGCCTGATCCTTAACCACTAGTTTTATCTTTTTAATGGTAACATTTAATAAAATTACTTAAAAAAAACAATGAAGAGGATAGAAGAGCTAAAACAGAATAGGGTTATCTGCTGGAATAACAGCCAAATTTCTGGAAAGGGAAAAAAAATGTTTTGAGTAACTTAAAGGTAGATTTTGGCATAACATTATTTCATTCCACCCCAAAGAAGGTATAACTAGAGCTATAGAAAAACTATTGTGCACAGTGCCAAAGTACCTTCATAGGTGTTTTCCTATATTTTTTTGTTTCCCATCAGCTATTTCTCAAAGGACAAAAAGGTAGTCATTTCAAATAACAGATGCAGGTTGTTCTTTTTATCTCTAGATATGTCTTACTTTGGGTATGTCCTGAAGATTCCAAGCTATTTCATGGAGCAGACTTTTTTTTCTTCCTGATTCAGCTAACAGCATATTCTTTTCAAAAACCTCTTTTCATAGAAACTTCTTTTCATGAAAAAGTTTGTTCCAGGAAGATGGTGAAAGAGAAGAGCCAGTCATATCAATGCAACACAATTTTTCCTATCAGTTCTTGTTCGGTTTGGTGAATAAGAATGAACAAAAGGCTGTAGTAATAAAAGCAACATTGTCTCTTTAAAAAAAAAGGTTCCTCATAAATTAAGTCTGAAATTTTTGTCTCCGCCCATTTTCCAATCATGTAGTGGAATGCCCAGAGACATTGAGCAGTCTAGAAATATGAAATTATGTACTCTACAATAAAATAAATTAGTTCAGCAGGACGTACATTTGTGAATACTTACATTCAGTTCTATTGCTATAAATTTTTCTTGTCTGTTTTGTTTTTAGTACTGTGGATATTACTCAGTGGTGCAGGATTATTCAGAAGAAAGCAGATGGACTTCCAGAGGATTACCAACACAAGCAAGCCTAAAGGTATCATTGTCTCACTCTCTACCCCCACCCCCTCTGAAAATATCCTAGCTCTTCCAGAGTTCCAAAAATAGAAAATAGCTTTAAGATTGCTCTGCAGCTGATCAGGATCTTGGGAATGGGGGAGATGGATAACAGTTTTGAGACTGATAACAATTGGAAGATCTCTATGGGAAAACACCTCTAAGGGAAGAAAAAGCTCTTGCAGGTAAAGCTTCTTTTTCTGTGGGCATCTCAAAACGATTTATGTAATTCAGTTGTGGATTTTATGAAAAAAAATTAGATTAATTTAGATTAATAGGCGATAACACAAAGATGTTCTCTTGGCATCTGAACATTCAGCTGCAAAATTTTATCCTAGTTGAGGCTGATTTGACCTGAAACTTTCAAACTTTCTATAAGAGCTTATCATCTTCCAAGAGTTTGAATCCCTTTATTAATACCTGAGGAATCTTGAAAAGTAGCACAAATTATGAGATGAGTCATAAGGCAACCAGGAAGCTTGATGATTAATGAATTGATAATTGATGATTTAAAGTAAGTTCAAACTCATGTACTTTAAATATTAACTACACTATCTCTGAAAAAGAACATTTGCCCTGACTTTAAAAAAAATGAAAATTCTACAAACAGCTTCTGGGTTGTTTTTTCTTTTAATTCATCTTCTTGACTTCTTAGTCTTCTTCTTCCTTGCCTTCAAAAAAGAAGAACTATAGCATGTTGCAGTGGTCTAAATGAGGGGTAACAAGGACATGAGTTACTGCAGGGGTCTTCAAACCTGGCCCTTTTATGGCTTATGGACTTAAGGATGTCAACTCCCAGAATTCCTTAGCCAGTGTGCCAAGTTTGAAGACCCCTGAGTTACTGTGAGAAGGACTTAGCTAACACTAGTCAATATAGAAAAGCTAATCAGTTGGTACTCAGATGACAAATCACCCCAGAACATAATGAGAAAGTAAAGACAGATAAACCAGAAGACAATACCATATGATTATACTAGTGGAGTTCTAGTACAACAGTCCCTGCAGGGAAGATTATGGATCCAAACATGGGAAGATGCAAGAATTTGAATTTTAGATAATTTGTATTATTCCTTATGAGCAGCACATTTAGTTCAAACCCAGATAAAATGGTTGTGCACTGCAGCAACAAGGGAGAGGAGGTGTGTTCCTTCAACAATACATACTAGTCCATTGTTTATACTCAGTGAAATGTAGCAGACAAACCAGTTGTCATCCCTTCTTCTATCAGAAGGTGAAAAACACTAATACTGAAATAAAGTAAGAAAACATTGCAGAGGTTCACCTTAGTTCTTGGAGCAAGGCAAATGCACTCCAGCATTCCTGCACTTCAGAACTGGTGGATGAATCATGCTGAACCAAACAGGTTCAGATAGTTGTGCAGATAATTGTGAATGCATCATTTCAAAAGGAAAATAGTGAAGGGGATTTGGTAAAGCATGGAGACCAAAAGTTCAGTAGAGCATGAGCATAGGAACAAACTTAAATGAAGTAGGATAAGAGACAAAGCCATAGGTTGCACACAAATGTGTGGGAAATATTTGCTAGGCTTTTAAAACTGCAAGAATGTTTAAGGCAAGTAGGAACATGTTAAAGTAATAGGCCTGGATGTCAAAATAATAAGGTAGGACTGGTCTTGCTTGTGTCCTCTCAATTTCCCCCCCACAGCAAAAAAAAATCTCTCACACATTCTAAAGAAAGCATTGCATTTTATTATTGGTAGATTTGATTATATAATTTGGAGAATGAAAACATTAGGGTTTGGTCCTGTGCTTATTTTAAACACAGAAAAGAAAAGGTGGAGATATAGAACAAAGGAAAGCATGGAAGACATGTTCAATCTTTTCTTTGAGTGCCATAAAGTCAGGTTAAAAAAAGAGCTATTCTAAAACAGTTATGCAATTTAGTGCTTGCACGATGACATCATTTTAATATGTGCTATTACTGTGGGATTTATACTTCACCTCCACTTTATAATGATTTATTCTCTATTTTGTTCAGTTTATTTCTAATGAAATTAAAATTTCACCTGAACATGGATAGATTGGCAGAGGTTTCAATCTACAAAAGCATGTGAGGTGAAATCTGTTCTTGTGTTTAGGAAACCTGATATTTAAGTTGTTTTTCCTTTGTGCATATTAAATAAGTATTCTGTGTCACAAAGCAAATCAACATATTACACATTTGCAGTCACACTGAATATCGTTTCTTAAAACATTGTTTAAAAAGTAAATATTGTTTCAGAGAAAAGCACCATCAAATAACAGTAAAGTTAAGCAGAACATTTCACATCTCTTATCAATATTTTTTTTCCTTCCAAATCACCATTGGCATCATGTATGCCTGCTGAAACTACTAGAAAAAGGGGTCCACCAAAGTCTCATTGATTGATTTTTAAGCTGAAATTCAGCTCAAATCAAATACCATTCACTTTACCAAATGCCCTTTCAAATTAAAGAAACCACGACATTTTTATATGTCTTGTAGCCGTGCTATGAGTAGTTATTATTTTTAGTAACATCAGGCCAAAGAAAAGAAGATTAAATCTCTTTCACCCATGCAGATAGAGGTGTGTGGATTTGTACAAGTACACTATGAAGCGCCAACAATTCTTATGGTTTTTCAGTATAGCTGTAAGTTAGGCAAAGGTATTATGAAGAAGTACAGCACCCTAAACATGACTATATTCATTTAGAAATTGTAAATGTTGCTATAGTTTCATGGGATGTGGAATCCTTAAGGGTGTTTAATTAATTAATTATAATTCACTGTAATAGGGACCTCAGTTGTCTGAATTCTGATCAGACTGGAAGTCATACACATCAACAAATAACAGATTACTCAGGAGACTCCTGAGGTGCACATGGACAAGAAAATGTATGTAACCTACCCACAAGTTTATGTTCAAGGAAAAAGTTTAAAAAATACAGTCACATACAAATAACTAATATTTCAGGAACCAATTAGTTTAAAAACCTACTTTGAACCTACAGAAACCAAGATAGGAGAAAAAAGAATCAAAGTGTAAAGAAACCAGAAATAAAGACAATAACTCATTTCTCCCGTGATGTATAGAGAACCTGGTCCTGATGTTTACTATTTATTTATTTACATTAAATTTATTATGGCTGCTTAGTCCAATAGATTACATGTTTCCTATATGACATAGAACTTGGTAGAGGGTCTATGATCTTTCTGCTAGCCTTGAGTCTTCTCAAACCAAGTTGTGCATAATAATAAGGCTGAGCAAGAGAAAAGTGGGGCCAGCATGCCTTGCTTTGTTTTCTCTGCCCATGGACCTAATCTCATAATGGATTGTACATACAGCATCTGCAAGTTTACGAATCACATTTATGGCTGAAGGTAGAAAAAAAATAGTTGAAATCATAAGTCAAAGAAAGAAAATAAAAATCTGGAGATGAGAAGGAAGTCACTTGCTCCAACTCTAAGAAAATAATCATTATAATATAATCAAAGCCATCAATTTTTTAAGACTATGTACCAAAGCAGATAAAAATGTCAGAGGAAGAAGAATAAAAAATACATTAGCTGTTTTATTTTTGATCCTAAAATTCTGTATTCCTGTTTGAGGTTACCTTTTAGGGCAGTTACTGTAACCTTTAAGCACAGCAGTTAATCATCTAAGGTCTTCTACCTGCTACTCAAACACTGGTATGGTAATTTTTAAAAAGATGCTTATTCTTGTGTTACTTTCCCAGATGGGCTGGCCCATTCAGAACCTCACCCACAGAAATCCAAAGATATTTCTACTTTACATGAAGAATGTGAAGAGAAAGAAAAAAAATCTGCTTTTCAAAACTTTGAAACAAATTTTTCAAACATATATGGCTCAGGTAATACTATCATTTATTTGAAAATGCATGTTTCAATTTGTGTGTTTTGTGATTTTTCAGTTTGTGTGTTTGAAAGGAAACCTGTTGACATGTATAGGGAAATTTCGATGGCTTTGCTCTTATCTAAAGAGAATAAAGTTTTGTTCCATTACTTTATTTATTTTCTTAATATCTGCATGGTATCACTTTCAGTAGAATTGTTTGTTCATCAGATCTGTTGGCCTACGACTCTTAGGAAATGGCTTAACACTTTAAATTTAACAGGTTCATTTAGGAAAGTTTGGAAAGATGGTTTAACTGTTTATAAAGCAAAGAAACAAGTGAAAGAACTCTGAGAACTTGGTTTTTCTATCCAATTGGGGAAGTACAATTGTGAAGGAATCCTCCAACTGTGTGGCAATTCTTTGTTTCACTTCCACCATTACTTTCCTCCTAAATTCTACTTTTCACAAAAATGTTATTTTATCCCGGGCTGTTTCCTTAGATTTGTTGCCAGCTTGGAACGGTGAGGAAAGCACCAAACATTTTCTTCATGAAGTGGTGGATATTATCTTCAGCTATATCCAAAAGGCCATTGACAGAAAGAGCAAAGTGCTTGATTTCCACCATCCACATCAGCTTCTGGAAGGGCTAGAAGGCTTCAATTTGGAACTCTCTGATCACCCTGAGCCTTTGGAGCAAATTCTTGTAGATTGCAGGGACACCTTGAAATATGGTGTTAAAACAGGTAACTTATTGTATAATGTGATTTTGCAGCACTGTTTTATGCAATCCACCAGATGTTCCAATATCTGTTCATCATCTAAATGAAACTTCCACTTTTAAAGGCAAAATGCTTCCAAACACAGGTAGTCTTCACTTATTAACCAATTGTTGGTTCTTTGTATACTACTATGTTTATTCATGTAATAAGCTACTGATTTTTTTTGGAAACTCCATTTCAGGGTAGATACAAAACTAGTTTGTACACTTGTCTGTTTGCATGTTGGAGAAGACAATGCATACATATCTTTCTGTCCTGCACATATGACAAAAACTTTGCACGTAAAGTTTTATTTAAAATTACAGTCCTTCATTCTTAAATTAAAAAGAGGGAAGAGCGGCACAAAAATCTCCTCCAGATGTGATTTTTTTTTTCATGTGACCTGTTGCCTTTGGTAGAAGGAAGCAAACATAGCTCATCCGATTGAGTGACCAATAGCCATAGGAAGCTGTTGTCTGCATGGAAAAGGTATTAGGTATTTAAATGGATTTGAAATTTATATCTGTAACAAAGTCTCACTTATTTTCACAAAGCACACACAAATTTTGAGAAAATGCAGGGAGAAGGGTGAAAGATGAGGAAAGATGAGGAAATGCAAACAAACAAATTAAGAGCTTCAAGTGCTGTAGGGGAAGAGAAACAGAGCAGAGAGCGAAGCCAAGACAGGAAGAATGGGACTTCTCAGAACTAAAGACAAAGTCCCCTTGTTGCCCCAGAAAACTGGTTCTGCCCGGAGTGCAATGCCCAATAAACCTCATACCGAAGTGGAGATTTACAAAAGGTTTATTCTGAGCAGAAGAAAGGACACAGGGGGATCATTCCCACCAGGCCTCTGTCAAGGCCACTCCTGCTAGAGGACAGTTTTTATAGATGCTTCTCCATAAACCCATTTTAAGCCAATCCCTCATAGGTTATCTTATGACTTTATCAAGGTTTGTTAATATTGCTTAGCTTGCATTTGCAATGTCTAGCAGTCACCAGCACATTTGCCCCTATTTTCCAGTGACAAGTGCTACATTGTGCTATAATTAATACACTACACCACCCTCTCCCCAAGTTCCATTTTTCTAAAGCTGTTGCCTTTGACATACCTGTAAAAGTTATATATATGCAATAGTGGAGAATATTTGTAGCTCAAGTGTAGGATGAGGGTGAAGGTTCGTTCTCTGTGCTTGGGGGTTCGTTTCCGAACATTTCATCATCAAGCTAGGTAAGATGTTACAAAATGTTCAGAAACCAACCCACAAGGTCGGGTAACAAACCTGTTTCCTATTCTTGTGACCCTCAGGTTTCTTGAGCAAGCATGGTCTGAGGATTTAAGGTAATTTCATAACTTCTCATGCACCAGGCAATGTCTGCAAATATCAATTCTCTCTAGAGACTATAATTTTAGGGGAGGCGGGTCTTTTGCCTTTTCTTCACCCTGATGCTAGATTTTATGATTTCAAGCTTTTCTGAGGCAGACTTTTAAAATATACATCTCCATAGCGCAAACTTTCATGGACTATATCATTTTTTAACACTATTCTTTCTCAGATGCATCTCTCAGAAATGTCTTTTGTAATGCAAATTTTTGAGGAGACTTTTGCTCTTTGTTCACTGCTGTGCCATGAATGTTTTGATGGATATTATAGTCCCGTAAAAAATGTGAACTCTTTTTATATATATAAAAAAGCTAAATGCATTTTTACACTATCTTCCAACTACCTGTGGATGCTTTATTGAAACAGTCAGAGTGAATTAAAATGATGTATTTCTAACATTTGTATTTTTAAGCACATCCCCATTATTTCAACCAACTCTCCAGTGGCCTTGACATTATAGGACTTGTTGGAGAATGGCTGACAGCTACTGCAAATACAAACATGTATGTACTGTAATGTCAGTTTTATATATCATTAATCTGACAATAAATAATATTTCAGCAGAATAGTAAGTTGCTCTTTAATGAAGGGCTTTATTAATACAAAAATGCTCACTTTCTTAACAAAAAGAACATGCATCTGGAGTTTGGACTGTCATTTTGAAAGGTCTGCAAATTATCATTCCCCAAAGACTATTTCCCTTTTTTAGGGGGGAATAAGAAGCATGAACGGCACGGTCCATTAAGTTTTTGGGACTTGGGGAGCTTAGTAAATCCTAGGTTTACTCAAATGTATTAAGGAAAATCTGATTGACATTTTAAATGATAACTGCTTGATACTTTATGTCTATTAGGCTGGCTGGATCATGTGCAATAAGTAACACATACCAATAAAAGCTACTTCTTAGAACACTGCTTAGTTCTTTAAAAAGTTCTTTTTTCTGTTGATCCTTATGTGGGTCGACAGTTTTGTAGTTTCATTAGTAAAACAGGTAGATCTCAACGTACGACCACAATTGAGCCCAAAGTTTCTGCTGTTAAGAGAGACATTTGTTTAGTGAGCTTTGCCCCCATTTTACAATCTTTCTTCCTTTAGTTGTTAATCACTGCAGTTGATAAGTTAGTAGCATGGTTCTTAAGTGAATCTGGCTTCCTCATTGACTTTGCTTATCAGAACGTCGCAAAAGGGGATCACATGACTTTGAGATACAGCAACGGTCATAAATACGAACCAGTTGACAAGCACCTGAATTTTGACCCCATGATCATGGGGATGCTGCACAAGTTGTAACTGTGAAAAACGGTCACTTTTTTTTAGTGCCGCTGTAACTTTGAATGGTCATTAAATCAACTGTTGCACTTTCTCAACCATTTTTTTCTTTTATTCAAGATAAACAAATATAATTTGGCATTTGTTGTTGAAAATAAACTTCAGTACTCAAGTAATATTACCAATATTAACAGTTCTTGCAGGCTATAGAAGAGGGGAGTGCTTCTGTTCAACACAAAAAGATTGAAATACTTTTACTCATGCTTCAGTCAAATGTGTAACATTCTGAGCATCAGAATTCATCTCCAGGGTAAAATTTTAACAAGATGGCCATTGTGTAAGAAACGTGGAAAAAAACTGTTGGAAAAAGTTCATGGGAGTCAATAGGAAGGTGGTTGAGAACTTCAGATACAAACAGAATTAATGGTCATGGTAAATTATACAAAATGTCAGCAAAGAACTTTGAAAAATGGTAATGTTGTATTCTTTTTCAAGTCACTCACTCCTTCACGTCAGATATTTGTCCTCACTCGTAACTGTTTCTGGATTTTATGGAGCACCACAACATTCCCAATCTTTACTAATGGAACATATTTTGGGTAGACAACTATGCATCTTTCTGGCCTTGAGCTCTACATTCAGGACTTACATTTGATACAGTGGTATTTACTTTAAGGGATGAAAATGGGAAATGCTGCTATTTATGGAATCTGTTATTTATGGAATCTGTAACTCTATAAGAATTGATCATTCAGTCCTTTTTGTCAAAGACCTTCAAAAGTGGAGTGATGTTGGTTTAAAATCATTAAAATGTGAAGTATACTAATTGTAAAAAGTTAATAACCAAAACTGTGACTAAAAACATTTAAAAGCTTGGAATCATAAATTATGAAGACAACAGATCACAAGTCCGGCAAATAAAAGGTAGCACTTTGATCTAAAGCAGGGGTTCTCAACCTTGGCAACTTTAAGACTTGTGGACTTCAACTGCCAGAATTCCTCAGCCAGCTTTGCTGGCTGAGGAATTCTGGGAGTTGAAGTCCACAAGTCTTAAAGTTGCCAAGGTTGAGAACCTCTGATCTAAAGTAAAAGGAATTGGATTTGGCCTCAAAACCTGTTTGGTCCTGCTGCTTTTCTGCCTCTATGTTTGGATTGTGGTTTATATCACCACACTTCTACTCCCTCACTACCAGTGAGCTGAGACTAGGGACTGATGGGGTTGATAAAACCAGGTTAGGAACCAGGTTAGTTAAAGAATAATGACTTTATAGATGCTTTTCTATTTATTATTGGCCATCTAAAGAACAGAACACCCAAATACAATTAAATACAAGCTAGTATAATTTACCTAGCCAAAACCAGTGTCTACATATCACCAAAAGCTCACCCATATACATCATTGTCTTTAAAAATCTAATTTACAAGCATTAAACATTCACATTCAAGTGTAATATATACCAGAAAGGTTCATCAATTACTAGAATATAATACAATTTAAAATAACATGAGAAAAATAGTATATTATGATTAGTAATTCAAGAACAGTTGGATATAATTTCCTTAACATTTCAGATAATGCTGGAGCATGCTTAGCAATTAATTAGAAAATGGCAAATGGATAATAAGAAAAACACTTGAGAAAAGGAGGAGTGACTCTAGGAATTTTGAATGGTTATTCTAAATTTAGTTTCACATCAGTAGTCACAAGAACTTGCAAGTATTGTGGGCCCAATTGGCAAAAGAAAGGTCAGGACTGTATAGGTTGGAAACATGCAGAAGAGGCCTTCATCCTGCAGTGGATAGACAATGGCTAAAATGATGAAGTACTTGCTGAAGGTCATATCCAGTGTTATATTCAGTTACTTCTTAGGTGAATCCTTGTGATAAAATGCATGCACACATCAGTCTAGATATGTTTCTATAGCTTCTTTTGCATGTATAAGCTACTGGATTCTGTGAACAGATCTTTTCTGCACAAATCAGATGGAATTCTGCATCACTGTCTTGTTTTTATCTTTGTCAAGCAATTTGGATATGCTTTTGCTTTTCTGACTGTGTTATGTTGATTACATTAAAAATATGTTAACAGGTTTACATACGAAATAGCACCAGTATTTATCATAATGGAGGAGATCCTGCTGAAGAAAATGCAGAAAATTATCGGATGGGAAGAAAGCGAATCAGATGGCATATTTTCCCCAGGTAAGTAGATTAAAAATATTAAGTGTTCTTCAGATTATGCAACCAATGAAGTCTGCTGACATTTCAAATAGTGAGTTCTGGTCTTACCCTAGGCATATAAGACAGCTGAATGACTTTGGGCCAGCCACTCTCTCTTAGCCCAACTCACCTCACAGAGTTCTAGTTGTGGGGAAAATAGGGGTAGGAGAGAGTATTACGTATGTTTGCCATCTTGAGTTATTTATAAAAATAATAGCAGTGGGAATATATGTACATACTGTACATACATAAAAATAATATATTTTCCTCTTTCTCAATATTTTCTCCCTTCCTTAAAATGAATACATAAATGGCAAAACCATTGCGTTAACTGGGTTTTAATAAGAACCTACAAAGAAAAATATCATCCTTAATCATCCTGTTCTACTTTCTGTCCTCAACCATTTTTGTGGCACCCAAAGCTTTATAACAATGCTGCAAATCACCAGTAGAAGAGAGATGATAACGATTTTCACTGATCAACGAAGTTGGACCATACCAGACTGAAACAAGGATAAGCCTTTTGAGTATCATAGAAGGTTGATGAATTCAGCACGTTGGGATCAACGCAACATCATTTTTAATGCTGAAAAATTATGTTGTATCCTAGTGGATAAGAATGTAATTAGGTTAGTTGTACTTACATAGCAAGCTTTTCATGGCTTTTCTACACAGACCTTCCTTGGCATTGAAAAATATCCTGAATAGAAATAAACTGCCTCTAGAAAATTGGAATTGAGAACATTACCTGTGTGGATGATTCATATTCATTACATGGAATATCTTAAATTAATCTGCATTTGGTATCTGAAATTTGTCTGTTTGACTTGAAATGATGAGATGAAGCATCAATTCCCAATGACACTCAGCTATTCAAATGGTAATAAAATGTAATTTTTTTTAACCAGGGGGAAGCATATCAAACCTCTACAGTATTTTAGTTGCTCGCTATAAATACTACCCTGAGATTAAAACCAAAGGCATGGCAGCCCTTCCAGAGATCATATTGTTCATTTCTGAACATGTGAGTATTTACGTGTGCAATCACACCTGTTTAAAATTATTTGACTATGGCAGACTGCAATTATCTTAATAATACATGTTTGTTGAATGAACTGTCAGTATGACGGAATGCCAGAAGAATGTAGAGCCATTACAGAAAAGCTATCTGAGACCTGGGAAAGTAGAAACCATAAGAAAGAAACTCAAAACAAGTCCACTTTCATTGTATTAACTATAAATTAGAATAGAGGAGGGCTTTAATAGGCTTTCAAAATTCTGTTACAACGCCCAAACACATTAAAGTACATTTCAAGACTCTTAATGAATCCTTTTTTTCTGACTTTACCTACCTCAAGGACTGACATTCACCAACTCTCAATTCCATTCTCCCTAATTTTAGCAATTGATTACTTACCAGGAAGAAAGTTACCTTGTCAAAAGGGAGGAAAATGAATTTTTAATGTATAATTCATGGCTAGTTGTAGAGATGAGAAAGTGTTGCTTTCTGATAGCAATAATGTAAGTTTGTGCATTGTGAATTATTCCTGTCATGACAGCCACAAGAGATGTAGTGCAAGACCCAGAGCAAAGTCAATGACTGGTAGCTACCAATAACACATTAATCTTTCAGCCTAGGAACAATTATTACTGTTGCAGTCATCCCTGCTCCATGTTGCTGGTGCAATGTGATTTTTGTGTCAACCTAATGTTGCTATATCCAATATGGCAACTGACTCTAGGTATGTTGTTATAGCAAGAGCAAGAGCACTTAGATATATATACTGCTTTACAATGCTTTATAACCCTTTCTAAGTGGCTTACAGTGTCAGCATATTGCCCCCAACAATTTGGGTCCTCATTTTACTGACCTTGGAAGGATGGAAGAATGAGTCAACTTTGACCCAGTGAGAATCGAATTCCTGACACTTATTCTAGAAGTATTGTTATTATTTATTAAAGATATAATTGGAAGAATTGCAGAAATTCTCTAACAGAACCCCCAAAGACTTGCCTAATATAAATTCCAATGTGCATAAAATGTGACTCACTTTAAGCAATGTCACTATCTTAGGAAGATGACTAGCCTAAGCAGTTATAAATTAATAAACAGTAAATCAAAGAATTATGAACTTTGATTATATTTTCCTCATTGATCACAACTGTACTGTATTACAGATTATATTATGGAGATATTTTGACTGTAGTTTAGACAAGGCACACTTAGTTGGTAATTTCACTTATGAGATAAGCTTTCATAGAAATAATTTAGCATATTTTCTTGTTATTTCTTTCATCCTCCCTATGCTAACAAGGTAACTTTCTCAAAATAGATTATTTAGGTTACTGGCTATTTTTCTGCATACTGCCCCATAATTATATTAAATTTACACTACTGAGAAAGAGGGAGGAAGCACTCCCATCAGTAAAAACCCAGAAAAGAAGTAAATTGTACTATGGCTATTGTTAACTCTCTCAAAAAATACTTTGAAATCTAGTTCCCTGATCACCCACAAACACTCTTGAGTATTGTGAAAGTCATCTGCTGCCTCCTCTTATATCATCACCATTAAGTCTTAATTTGTTTCTTAACTTATTTATACATACTTACTCACAGGTTCCTCTAATTTAATTAAATGGGGTTTACTCCCAGATACAAGGATTGTTAAAACTGAACTGTAGTCCCACTAATGTTAGCAGACCAGTCGTGGTTTTAAACTTAGGGTTACTGCCCTTCATTTTTTCTTAAGACAAGAGCAATTATAAAATTGTTTATCTCTAATGCACTTTGTAAAATCTTCTTTTCTCTATTTGATGTTTTTCTCTACTAAATTATTTCAGAGTCACTATTCTATTAAAAAGGCAGCAGCAGTTGTTGGAATTGGCATGGATAATGTTATTGCTATCAAATGTGATGAAAGGTAAGGTTCTCAAAGTTTTCCTGCATAATATCAATATTTACAACTCACTTCCTCTGAGGTTCTTTGCTAAAGATGTATTTCATCTTTCAGCTTCATTATTTTCACAAAATGTGCCCCCGTCCCCCAGTAGGTTAAATCTCCCTGAGCAAGTAACTTAGTTGTCAATTATTTGGTAAACCTTTCACAAACAATGAGAAACAGAGCAGGACAGATTATTTCAGTTATTGCCTCCAGACAATTTTTCCTCCAGCATTGTATCAATCTACCATGAAGTCAAGGAATTCTTGTAAAATGTATCAATTAATTTCTCATAAATAATACATCAACTGAAACTAGGTCTATTGTCCCCATTGGTGCCATCAAGATGTAGCTGCTGAAGTTAGTTCTGTTGTTAGCGTGGGGGGGGGATGGATGGCTGTATGTATAAGGATATCAAGAACATCAATGCATTTAATGAAAGAGTCAATTAGAAAATGAATGATGTTTTAACAAAGAATGTTAGTATAATTAAAAATAATAAAGGATTTTTTTTCAAACTTCTACTGCAAATCCAAGTCTACTTTCTCACCAAGCAGTAAACAGATTTTATTCTATTAATTTATTTTGTTTGCTGAGAGAGGGAAAAAAAGAATAAGGACTTCATTGATATCGTTCATCATTTCTTGGAGATAGAAAAGGAGATTTCCCTGGTTTTATGACTTCTATTGTGTCTTTATTTCCTATGCTCAAAGTTTTCTACATATTCAAAAGTCAAGGTCTACTATTGGTAGACGCCTCTGTGTCTAATTTTTAATGTAGTCTCCCCCTCCAAGTGGGTTTCAATGAGCGATGGAATATTATTCTACAGTACTGAGGAAGTTCACCACGTATCATGAAGAAAATGAACAATGGAGGAATTAGACCAGGAGTATCAAACTGGCAGCCCATGGGCCGGATGCGTCACACACAGGCCACGCCCACCCTGGCACCACAAAGGCAAAAAATGTCATGATACATCACGATACATCACATAATGCAACAGAGGTTGACACCCATGAATTAGACCTACAAGCTCTACCCTGTCCTCTTCACTTGATTATGTGTATATGTGTTTGTAGATGTGTCCATGTTGAAAATGATTGAATGGAACTTGAGTTCTATTTGTGAATGGTTTTGCTTGGAAAAGGAAGTTTTTTTACACTTTTTGAAAATTCGGGCATGCCATCTTTATTAACCACTAAATTTTCTTTTTTTTTAAAAAAAAAAACATCTTAAAAGAGGGAAAATGATTCCATCTGAACTGGAGAAAAATATTACCAAAGTCAAGAAACAGGTTTGTTTGTTTGTTTGTTTTCTTATTGTGTTGATTTCATGCTTGATGGCATTTTCATTAATTTGAAAAAGTAAGCTACTTCCCTTCCAAGATTCCTGTCCCAAGAAACTTATAAACTCTTTCAGTCTCTACTCTCGTGACTATTCCTCTGGAACATAAATTGGTTGATAACTTTGAATTATCATGCTAATGGCAATTTGACTTCAGTGGGATATCTAGACATATGTAGAATAGTTTTATTTTATTTTATTTTGGTTTTTTTTTTTTTCCAAAAGGGAAAAGACAGAAAAGTGAGCAGATAGAAACAATAACCATTGCTCATCCTTGCTTTTAGTGTAGTCATCCATCACCAAAAAGAGCAGGTTAATGAGATGGTGGTTTTAAAAGGCCATAAGAATTTTCTACTTCCTCACATTTCAGTTACACCCCAGGGGAAGATATCATAAGGAAAATCATCCTTTAGACTCTTCTTAGATTAGAATATGCTGGCATTGGGCAGGCTGCAAAGATTTGTAATAGAAAAGCAGTGGTAGGGAGGCTGGTTTATAAAAATAGCATCCTTGGTCACTTTGTATAGTAAGCTCAACCATAATACTGTAGAGGTACAACTGCCTCCAATAATTTTAATATCAGTTTTCTTAAAAAAAAACAAAGCAAAACATTTTCGAACTTAGCTGTTTACTCTGTTTTACTGTATTTTTACTGTCTTCAGAACACTTGTTCAAATTTTGTTGGACTGCATGCAGTTGTTATGTTGTTATGTGTTTATCTCAAGCTTACTGTGCGTGATTCTGAAACTACTTGAGAAAAGGTGGTTTATAAATATATTAATAAAAAAGAAAATGAATTCAAGAACAATTCAAGATTTTTCTCATAAAAATCTTTAGGATGCACTGACTCATCATTTAAAAAAAAATTCTAAGAATGTCAATGAAACACAGTAGTATTTTAATGATTATATGGGGGCTTAGAACAGGGGTATCAAACTGCCGGTCCATGGGCCGAATGCATCATGCTGAAACTGTACCCACCCCAGCTCCGACAATGGGGAACAAGTTGTGATAGTCACAACACCTCACATAACTTTGTGAGTTTGACACCCCTGGCTTAGAAGGTAAACAGGACTTGGACAGAGTTGTACTTGGAAAGGAAGTGTTAGACTGAGAATCATCCCAGAAAGCAAGAGTGAAAAGTCACTTCATTTTGTTGTCAACTTGTGTGCTTTAAACTCTAACAACTTTAAACACCTTCCTCATTAGCTACATCATATAGTAATATTGCATCAATAAAAAATAAAATAAAACACCTTCTTTCAACCAAACAAAGCATATCATGAAGTCCCCAGAAATCAGTCTTCACTTGAGGGTGTTACAAGATATGCTTTGTTTGGTTGAAAGAAGGTGTTTTATTTTATTTTTTATTGATGCAATATTACTATATGGTGTAGCTAATGAGGAAGGTGTTTAAAGTTGTTAGAGTTTAAAGCACACAAGTTGTTACATGCAATACATGGATTGATCTTTTCTGAGCTAAAACATCCTAGCTATACAGTACCACCACATCCAAAATGGAAATATGTTTTAATTATAAGAATGATTACAACAGAGGACAGATTGTATGTGCTTTAATATAAGTTGTTGTATTCTTTTCAGGGGAAAATACCACTGTACGTTAGTGCCACA
Organism: Bothrops alternatus; assembly: GCA_034064705.1. NCBI lineage: Eukaryota > Metazoa > Chordata > Lepidosauria > Squamata > Viperidae > Bothrops > Bothrops alternatus. Next base: position 13,916,983 of record JARGCV010000001.1, read on the forward strand.
GCTGGGACAACAGTCTATGGAGCCTTTGATCCTCTCATCAACATTGCTGACATTTGTGAAAAATACAATCTTTGGATGCATGTGGATGTAAGATCCTTGTTTTCACACTCAATGCTACAACAAACTAGTGGGGAGACAGAAGCTGAGCTGCTGTATAAGCTGTCCCCTCACAAATATACATTCCCAACTTCTTCACTATGCAGGATCAACCTGAAGCAGCTTATAAACCAGTTTTATAAGTCTAGAAAAAATATTTATTTATTAAATTTATATGCTGCCCATCTCACCATCCAAAATGACTCTGAATGGCTTTGATGGTCTGAAGAGAGGTTGTTTCTTTCTGTGGATATTGCAAACTCTAGTTTCTTTTCAGATTGTATAAAACCTATTTGATAGATTTATACAGCCCTATTAAATATATACATGCAAGAGCGATGTGGATAAATAACAGTAATTTAGGCAATTTAAAATTCAGTGAATTGGTTGGAGTCTTATAAAATTGATTTATAATTGCATATGATGAGCAGAGATAACCATGAAATATGTTACTTTCTTTCAAGGAGAGAAAGGTCATTGTCACCCTTAAGATTATTCTCTTAATGTAAACATAGGTAAGAATAAAATCTTGGTTATATCAGAATAACACCCTGAGCCAGAATACAACTAATGGGATGTTGCAGTAGGTTGTTATTTGACTTCAGTAATTTCCTTCCTATGACTAAATCATATTATTCAGTACATAATATGACATACTTTACAGCAATACTTTGTGTTGACTCCTGGCAATTGACTCGACTGCAGAAGTTAAAAGACCCAGTCTCACAAAGATGATTTTGTGCCTAAGGATTTGAACTCATAGACTCCTGATAAAATGGTGATTAGTTTATACTGGAAGTGACAAAAAAGAAAAACAGAAAAAATATCTACATAATAACTACAGTAACAATATAAAATTAATTCAATCCTTAAGCTTATCATCAGATAACAAACTCATATCCTGGATTCTGTACTTAAAATCAGACAGTAAGTTTCTTTCCAGTTGCCTCAACAGAACCAAAGCTCCTCATGAGACGACAAACTTCATATTTTAGAAATACAATTAAACATTGCATGGTTCCTTAATTATAATATTTCTTCCCATGTGTTTTGACATATGTAGTGATTTAAAACCAAAACAAGGCTATAATTGGAAAGACCAGGTCATATGAATTAAGTAACCTTCAAATCATTTACAATGCCCACCTAAAATAAAATAAAATCTAATGATCCTTCTTTGAGTGTCCAATAAACATGAAATAATATTTTCTGATTAGTCAATTTCAAGTTTAAATAGTAAGATGTATAATCACATTACTTTACACTTGGTCTCACTGATTCCCCAAAATTGGATATTCTAGTTTGTCCTTCCACTATTGAAGTATATAACTATTACTAATACAATAACTTTTACTTTAAATTCCTTATAAAACAGAATTCTTGTTTTTCATTCAAGTGCTGACTCTCTCACAGAAGAGAACAGAAAGGAGTACTCTGTGTTCTATTAAGTAAAAAGCAAATATATATATATATTTGCTGAACACTTATATATGTTTTCTGAGGTTTTCATGGGTGTTTGTATGTAGGTCTCTGGTAATTCGGGTTTTCTCCCACGTAAAATTTGAAGTGTCTTGGCGACGTTTCGACGAAGTCCCATTCGTCATCTTCAGGCTGGTGCTTTCAGCTTCGTGCTTCTAGGAGCAATGTGTGATTGTAGCTGTTTCTTCCTTTTAACTGCCAGTGGGGGTTTGAACTGATTGGCTGGGAGCTCAGCTGTGTTCTGATTGGGTGGAGGTGTGTTCTGATTGGTTAGGGGCTTGGCTGTGCTCTGATTGGATGGGGGGGGTTGGCTGTGCTCTGATTGGATGGGGGAGTGTTCTGTTTGGGTGGGGGCTTTGTTGTGCTCAGGTTAGTCTGAGTTGCAGGGGGATTAGAGATGGTGAGCTGCATAGCTGTTTGGCTTCGCGTTCGTGGTCGTGCCTCATCTTCATGGTGGGTGTCAGTTTGCTTCATGTATGGATTGGACGGGTTCAAAGTGGCTAATGATGCAGCTGTGGTCTGGCTTCTGGTTTGTGGTTGTGCCTCATCATCGGTGTGGGTTTGCTTTTTGCGTGGATGTGTGGTGGTGACATCCTTTCGTGAGTGTGGGTCTGGTGTCATTCTTTGTGTTAGGGCCTCGTTTGTCAATAAGGGCGGGTTTCCAAATGGCTGGTAGGCGGGACGTATCATCTCGTTTGTTCATGCTGTGTGGGCGTTTTTCTATCTCAATGGCTTCTCTGATTATTCTGTTATTAAAGTGTTCAGTTTTGGCGATAGTTCTGGTCTTTTTGAAGTCAATTTCATGTCCTGTGGCTTTAAAGTGTTGGACCAGGGAAGAAGTTGGTTCCCCTTTTTTGACTGAGTTTTTGTGTTCTTCAATGCGTGCACTTATTCTTCTGTTGGTTTGTCCTATGTATGTGGTGGGGCAAGCAGTACATGGGATTTCATATACTCCTTGATTTTCTAACTCAATTTTGTCTTTAGGGTTTCTTAGGATGGTGGATATTTTTCTGTTTGTGCAGAATGCTGTCTTGATGTTATGTTTGTGGAGGATCTTGCTGATCCTGTCTGTGGTGCTTTTTATGTATGGGAGGAGGGCTTTGCCGTTTTCTTGTTCTCTGTCTTGGATTTTAGTGGGAGTTTCTTTTTGGATTAAGTTGGAAATCTTATTTCTTTGGAATCCATTGGATGTTAGTACATTAGTGAGAGTGTGTAGTTTGGTTTTTAGGTGTTGTTCGTCAGCTATATATTTGTTTTGGATATATAGCCATGGTGGTTATGAATACATCTGACTACCAAACCAAATTAACTTCAAGACTTCATATACAAACCCCTAAACACAGATCCCACCACCTACCTGGAAAAAAACCACTAGATCCAAAATAAAAGCCTCCCCCATTAGCGAAGAGATCCAGCAAGGAATCATTTCCAGAGAGAAATCATCCAGATGCCTTAAGCTCTATGGTCTCCCCAAAATACACAAAGAAGGAACCCCACTTAGACCCATAGTCAGCTCCATAGGCTCACCTCTACAAAACCTAGCCAAATTTCTCGCCAAACAACTACAGCCCTATGCAGAATCCATCATCTCACACGTAAAAAACTCATTCCGGTTCATAGAGATCATAAAGAAACAAAACTTACAGCCCAGCGACCTACTCATTAGCTTTGATGTCATATCCCTCTTCACCCAAGTGCCAATCAAAGAAGCCTTAACAGCTATCCAAAACAAATATAACCCCCCAAAACACATCCTAGATCTGACCAACTACTGCCTATCCAACACATACTTCATCTATAACGGACAAAAACACAAACAAATAGAAGGAGCACCCATTGGATCACCCCTCTCACCTGTCATTGCAAACCTCTACATGGAACACTTTGAAACCCAAGCTCTGGAAAAATCTGATCACAAACCCAAACTCTGTCTCAGATATGTAGACGACACCTTCGTAATCTGGCCACATGGGAAAGAAAAACTGGACAACTTCCTCACACACCTCAACAGCCTACACCCCAAAATACAGTTCGCCATGGAAACAGAAGCTAATAACCAACTTCCCTTCCTGGATGTCTTAGTCTACAAGAAATCCAATGGCTCCCTAGGACACACCATCTACCAGAAGAAAACACACACAAACCGTTATCTGCACGCACTCTCACACCACCACCCAGCACAGATCAACTCCGTAGCCAAGACACTCATCTCCAGAACCATATATAATCAGACCATCAGGCTTGTCTCTTTTCTCTGGTTTCTCATTTTGAGATTTAGCTTCTCTTTTCCCTTATATTTTAGAAAGGCCAGTGTAGTAAGTATGGCTGGCAAAATGTGATAAAAGGTGGAATCTTTTCATTTAGATAACTGTGTGTTTAATTTCAATAGGCATCATGGGGAGGTGGTTTACTATTGTCAAGAAAGCATTCCCATAAGTTGAACGGCATTGAAAGGTGAGCATTTTGTGATATAATTTATTTGTACAACAGTGAGATTAATATCTTAGTTATGTTTTTTTGTTTGTAACCTCTTGCTGAAGAATAAATAAAGAATATCATTCTTTATAAATAAAGAATAAATAAAGAATATAATTACAATGATAATGACTTATGAACAACCAAAGTGAACTGTGTTATGAGAAGCAGGAGGGGAAAAAATATATTCCTACAACCTGCTCATCAGTTGAAAGAGGAAGAGATATAGGTTGTGAAAATGGAAAAGCATTAATAGACCCAGTTCAGCTAATCCCCAGAGGGTACAATTTCCCCTTACACAAACCAATTCACACAGAGTTAAACTGATTTTACTTAACTAACCCTGTTGTGGGAATATTTCCCCATTTTACCTACCAAATAAAAGAACTGGTAATAATCAGGAGCTGAAAATTCAAGCTTATCTACAACTATATTTTATTTGTTTGTTGGTTTTTATGAGATTTATTTGCTGTCTATGTCACCTTGAGATGACTCTGGATGGCTTACAAACTTTAAAAGCCAATAAAAACATGAACGATAAATATTCTAATAACAGTAGTAAATTACAATTACAATTTAAAAAGATGGGGAGGAAGGGAGTGGGATGCACATGGTGAGGGGAAGTGGGGTCTTCCCTTAATCCATCAACCACTTCCAGTGTGATACTTATATACAGTAATCAGTGGTTTTTCACTGAGTTAGTACAATTATATGATGACACTAGTAAATGCACACATTTATACAGGATCGTAGAGTGACAATAATCTGTCCATAATTTTAGAGGTTTATTTTTTCCAGCTTTAAAAAATGCTTTACTTATATTCTCTCTCTTTTTTAAAGTGTTCTACATTTAATATCCCTTTTGTTTCTGGTTTTTTGTTGTTGAGTTCCTATAATCTGCAGTCTCCAATGTTTCTGACTTTGCGGACAGACAGGGGGGAGTGGCGGAAGGAGGATAGGGGATGGTTCCACACAAGCAGCGGACAAGCCACTTGCGTGACCCAGTTCTGAACAGTCTCTGTGCATAATCATATAGTTGCAGATATTGAAACAGCTATTACTACAGCTGCAGATATTAAAGTTCACTTCTTTAATTAGAGCCAACTCTGTCACCTGGAATCCTCACAAACTGATGGGTGTTCCGCTACAATGCTCAGCTTTTTTAGTCCATGAAAAGGTAATTTGTTTTTTTTTTTGGTCCAGGTAAGCCTACCTGTTTGCTATACAAATAAGACTTCTATCTAATTAATGTTTAAATAATATTTCCTACGGAAAGATTAATAGAGTAAGGCTCCTATTGTGTCATATACTTCCTTGGAAACAACTTTTACTGAAATTAATTGGCTTACTTTTGAGCAGGGGTCTTCAAACTTGGCAACTTTAAGACATGTGGACTTCAACTCCCAGAATTCCTCAGCCAGCCCTAGAGGGCTGGCTGAGGAATTCTGGGAGTTGAAGTCCACAAGTCTTAAAGTTGCCAGGTTTGAAGATCCCTGCTTTTGAGCAATCATACGGGCAATGAAGATGTTTAGTGGAGCTGTGGAGGGTTTGCTCCAGCATGAGTTCACTATGGAATACGAGTGGGGCTTCCCGGGAGAAGAAAGTGATGGAACTGACTTGCAGTCTTCCTTGCTGGCTTCCCCACTGACTGTCCTTGGGGGAAACTGGCAAGGAAGATTGCAAATGGTAGCCACGTGACCATGAGATGCTTCAACAGTTGCTAAGGATTTAAATCATGAACCGGTGAGGACAAGGCTGCTGCGACAGCCAGAATTTTGAGGACTGGCTGTAATTACCACTTGCTTAATACCAACTTTAGTCACTGAACAAATATATAATATAACTGTAATACATGGATGGTATACATTTGGCTTGGTGGGAATCGCAGCCCTGTCCCAATTCATTTCTAGAATGGTATCAGATCATAACGATACATAAAATAAAATTGTTGGTAGATGCTTTTCTCATTCTCTATTTTCCTCTAGGGTCTTCTCCAAGCCTGCAACCAGCTCCGAGCTGACTATCTCTTCCAACCAGACAAGGCTTATGATACAGTTTATGACACCGGAGACAAGACAATCCAGTGTGGCCGACATGTTGATGTCTTCAAACTATGGCTAATGTGGAGAGCTAAAGTAGGAGCACATTCATTACTGGATGAAGTGCCTGACTAAAGATGAACAAGTCGGTTGCTTTCAGATTCTTAGTTTTTAATATGAGATTTAGTTCGTTCTGTGACAAACTGTATCACTTGAGGATATTTTTTCAATCAAAATTAATACTATTAATAAATACACACACACACATACCCATTTGCAAGTGTTTTCCTCTTGATGTGCATGTGTGTGTATATACATTTGCACACTGTTTTCTAATATGAGCATTTTTGTGCATGTCTCAATAGGAATAGTGCACAGTTTTTGAAATACGTTTAGAGAAGGCACCTTCTGGAGGTGCAAAATTACAAATTTTGCACTAAAATGTGAATCAGTTATCTCCACTGAGCTGAGATATAATTCAATAATAATACATACGATGCTGCAAACAGAATCTCAGAAATCAAAGGAAAACATTGAAGTTCCCAATGCTGTTGTGAAAGGAGGCAGAGAAACTGAGACAGAAAGTGGGGAAGTTATAGATGACAAATAATGTCAAATATAGTCACAAGGCAATTTTTTTTTTGGAACTCCTCCTTATCTGTGAGGAAAGTCTACACTTCTGCTACACAACCAAACAATACCTGAAAGAATTGCAAAAGTCAAAGTTACAGAGTTACCCTGTGGTAAGATGAGCAGCAAATACATTTGAATGAATGAATGAATGAATGAATGAATGAATGAATGAATGAATGAATGAATGAATGAATGAATAGATAGAATCTGATCAGTATTGCTGGGCCTCAGCAATAAAAGTATTTATCATTGCTGGAGTTCTTTGTAATGAAGCTCTAATAAAAATCTGCAGAGAAATCTTTCTATTCTTCAAAAGGCAGTTTCTGAAATTTCAATATAGCCATTATGTTACTTTACAGTAGCAAGACCTCATTTCAATTCTTTGCTGGCCCCAGATAAATCATTGTCATTTTACCTTGCAAACCTGCAGTGTATAATGGAATGAACCATGTTTGTTCTGCCTTTTCTATCTTTACAGGGCACAGGAGGATTTGAAATTCTTATCAATAAATTTTTGGAACTTGCAGAATATCTTTATAAGGAACTCAAGAGAAGAAACAATTATGAGCTGGTTTTTGATGCTGAGGTTAGGAGTTAACAGTGGCAAGAAGTCTCTGCATTACTTCTTTATTTTGTTAATCTACAGTTTTCAGTTCCCACAAAAGTCTTCTTCATGAAGGATGAAAATAGCCAATTTGGTCTAGTGCAGTGGTGGCGAACCTATGGCACGCGTGCCAGAGGTGGCACTCAGAGCCCTCTCTGTGGGCACATATGCCATGCCCCAGAGATGGCAACTGTCCCTCTTCAACCACCCACCCACTAACTTGCTGAGGTCCTATGTAGCTGGATGCATCCCAGCACAGCTGGTTTCCCTCCCTCCCTCCCTCCCTCCCCCCCATCCCATCCCTCCTGGCCTAGCATGCTCTCCTTTTCCAGGGCACGACCCACTGCATTGCCTCCTTAGGTGTCGGCGGGCCATCCATCTCAGAGGCGGCTTCTCTGAACTGCTGGAGCTCCAGAGTGTGCCAGTCGAGGGGCCATCAGGCTGTGGCTGCTGATGGACACTGTTGCCCCCCCATGTGCTCACTGGCCTCTGGGTGCAGGGGCCAATGGTGTCAGGCAGCAACCGCCCCAACCCCTGCCTCGCTTTGCCCTGTGACAATGGCACACCTACCCTGCCTTGCCTTGCCTCACCCCGCAGGATGAGCCTCCTGCCTACCGCCCCACCTGCCAGAGACCCCCTGGATCTCCCCCAACCCTGCCCAGCCCTCACAGATGTCCCTCCCCCTGAGCAACATCAAGGTGACCATGCCCACCTTGCCCACGCCCACCCAGTTTGCCACACCTACCTTGCCCACGCCCACCCAGTGAGTTATGCCCACCTGGCAGCCGTCGATAAATAAGTGGCTTTTGGGTTGCAGTTTGGACACTCAGTCTCTAAAAGGTTTGCCATCACTGGTCTAGTGGTTAAGACACCAGCTAGAAAACAGGAGACTGAGTTCAAATCCCGCTTTCATGATGAAAGCTAGCTGGGTGACTTTGGGCCAGTTGCTCTCAGCCCAATCCATGTCACAGGGTTGTTATTGTGGGAAAATAGGAGAAAGAAGGAATATTGCATATATTTGCCATCTTGACTTATTTGTAAAAACAATAATGGCAGGATATAAATAAAATAAATAAACGGGCACACTAAGTTAATTATCACAACAGTTACAAAGATCTTCCAATCTTTCTTGGCTGAATTATAAGGAATAAATGTGTTTTTTCCTCTTTCATCCCCACCTCCTTCAATCCTTTTTTTTTCAGTCATTTTTTTTTCTTAGTCGAAGCTTTGCATACGAACCTCCATGCAACTTAATTCTTTGTATTACATATTCTGGGTGTGAATCAGGATTTCCAGTGACTAGGAAGAATGAAACATCTTTTTCCCTAGGTTCAGTAGGTGCCAAATAAATGAATCAGAGTAAATGAAAATATGTTCAAAAAATGGATTTGAACCTCACATTTCAGCTGAGTAGTATTCTGATGCTCGAATTCTACGTTTTCCAGAACTTCTTTACAAATTCATGTGGGTGCATATTTATTTGATGTTAAGCCCCAGAGATTTCCTGGAGCTATTGATGTGTAAAGTGTAAAATGTTTCATAAATATGTGAACATGAGAAAAGGCAACCCTTAAATTTTCATAATGCCCCAGGAGAGAAAAATAGAGTAGCAAATGTGCATAAGACATAACAATTCTTCACAAATAGATAGCAGTTGTAAAATTATCACTAAACTAAAAAAAGGATTATGAAAAGTTAAACTAAATATAAGTTAGATCTGGAAAGATTCTACAGCCTAAATTTTTGATACTTGTGGAATGTTCTTCACACACATCAATTTTTTTTCTGAGCTAATGGGAAACAGTCAATTTTAAAATATGCAATAATTCATTGAGATGCCTCAGAGACTTCTATATAATTAATGAAACTTAAATAGACTGTGTTTTCACACATTTTATCTCAGTAGATATTAATAAACATCTCATGGAAATATCCCACACCTGAACTAATGATAACTGTCAATGAAATAAGTTAAAATTTATGTACGTGCAGAAACAAATTCAGCCAATATTTAAGACTGCAGTGAACTTAATAAAAATAAGTTTTTAGCTTAATTCATTATGAATTTTGACTCTGTAGTGGAGAAACACCCCTGAGCTATTTTGTGATGTTTATTGGGTTGGCAGTAGAAAATATTTTCCCCTATGTTAAACAGGCATGAACAGTTGTGTTTAATGAGAGGCAATTCTGAAGGATGAAAATAGAATGGCTGAAGTTTCCAATGAGCTTTTTCATGCTGGGCATTATATGGAAAATATAATATCTTGCAACATCATCAGCCAACTGAGCAATTCATGGGCTTACCATGAATTTATATTTATAGTAAGGATTTTGCATAAATAGTGGATTTATTTTAAGTTTATTTCCAAGACTTCAGATTCCAATTTTCCCTGCCTATTTGATAAAGTAGTGCATTTGTTGCAGAAATAAAAATGTTTGATTTTACCTCTTCTTTTTTTTCTTTAAAAAAAAAAATCTTCAAGCCTGAATTCAGCAATGTATGTTTCTGGTATATCCCACCAAGTCTTTATCAAATCCCAAAGGGGCCAGAAAGAGACAAAAGACTTCATCAGGTAAAAGCTCATATGTACATTTTCTTTTAGTTTTTTAGAGCAACCTTAATATGTGTGGACTTCAGTTCCCAGAACTTCCCAGCCAACCAGGCTAGGTATGGAATTCTAGAAGTTGAAGTCCACATATATTAAAGTTACCGAGTTTGAAAACATTATGTTAGAGCAAATCTTCTATCTATCCCTCCATATTTCACATAGGTTAAATACAGTAGTGGGATTCAGCCAGTTCGCACCACTTTGGCAGAACCGGTAGCTAATTTTTTTGTGGCCCAGGCCCAGAATGGACTTCCGGAAGCGGCATCCACACAGAGAACTGGTTGTTCACATATTTGAATCCCACCACTAGTTAAATACATTATCAGTCCTTACCAATGATCCACTGAGTGTGACAGCTAGAGATGAAAGATCATGCAATCCAGCATTTGGGGAAGGGAAGTCTATTTTATGCATAGTAGATAGAATCTGCAATTGCAGAAGATCTGGTTTTGCTTTCAGCTTCTGATAGGCATATCTGACTGTTCCTGTTCTGCATGGTTTTACCCAACATTTCATTCCAGTTTATTTCTATTTTTTTTTCTAATCAAAGACAGACCACTGAATCCTTTTTTTAATTCTTTAATTTGTTTTATTGAATTATGATAAGGCATAAGTAGTACATTATATTATTTGAATACAGTGCTATTTATATCATATTGATTAGAGAATACTAAGAATCTAATGTTTAAATATTTAAAGATAAAGAAAAAAAGTAATAATATATTAAGACATTCCTAAAATGTCAATACTGATAAGCATAAAGTTCACCATATTTTAATCAGATATAAATATATACTTTAATCATATTTCTGCCAACAATCCAAAATAATGGCTACTACTACTTATTCTTTAGTCTCTTCGATGCTTTATCCCAGAAATTAAATACTGTTTTCTGCCCTATCTATCCAGGTTGCTCCAAAAATAAAAGCAAAGATGATTGAAGAAGGCACTACTATGGTTAGCTACCAACCTTTGGGGGACAATGTGAACTTTTTCCGAATGGTCTTCTCTAATCCAGCAACCAAAAAATCAGATGTTGATTTCCTCTTGGAAGAGATTGAAAGGCTCGGGAAGGATTTGTGATAATCTGAAAAAAAATGTATTATTAATATTGTGGAGATTCTCTACAGCAGTGTTTCTCAACCTTGACAATTTTAAGGCATGTGGACTTCAACTCCCAGAATTCCCTAGTCAGTCCTCTGACTAGGGCAGGGGTTCTCAGCCTTGGCAACTTTAAGACTTGTGGACTTCAACTCCCAGAATTCTGGGAGTTGAAGTCCACAAGTCTTAAAGTTGCCAAGGCTGAGAACCCCTGGACTAGGGAATTCTGGAAGCTGAAGTCCACATCTTAGAGTTGTCATAGTTGAGGAACATGGATTGTTCTTGTTGATGTTGTTATTTTTTTCCCCACAAAAGTGCTGCGCTGTACTTTCCTTTCTTTCTTGGGGTGAAATTAAAAGGTTTGAAACATATTGGGAAGGGAGTTATATCTGATGCCTTGTACCATTTTCCAAGAAACGTATACTTGCACAAAGTGGGTAAAGAATCTTACGTGTCTTTTTACTCAAAGCAGTGAGCATTGTTTTTGCATAGGTTGCAGCCAAACAAAACCTCTTAGTTAGAAAGTTCATGTGATCATACTGTGTTGTATGATCACTTAAGTAATCTCCAAAGGAAATCATGTGTGAGAATCACTGTGCACAATATAAGTATTGGGCGTTTTAAAAACCCCACAGAGACACGTCTCATGGCACCATTCTCGGGGTTGAGATAGATCCAAGATGGCAGTCCTTCTCACCGCACTCCACTAATTAACAACCAATGATTTTCAGAAATACAGGTAGTCCCCAACTTACAACGATTCATTTAGTGACTGTTCAGAGTTACAACAACACCGAAAAAAGTGACTTATGACAATTTTTCATACTTATGACCATTGCAGCAGCCCCATGCAGTAGTTGCAGCAGTGATCAAAATTTGGATGTAAAGACAAAGTGGAACCTTAAAAAGTTGGCCAGACTACAACTATAAGTAACCTGCATAATAAAGATGATTTGGATCCCCTTCAGTCAGGGGCCAAGCCTAGACATGGGGCAAAACCACATTGGTCATTCTTGTGATGATCTATAGCAGGATGTGGGTGAGGATTATTATTATTTATTCAATTTCTATGCCGCCCTATTCCGGAGAACTCAGGGCGGCTCACAACACAGTAGAAAGGATGGTATTCTTAGTCCAATGCTTTTAGAAATTCATGCACTAGGTAGACATAGCCTAGTCAGAAAGTGTATCCACTTCCTGTGCAACCAAGCAGGTAAGCAGGCAAAAGCCCTGAAGATGGCTTTCTTGGTATAGCTTCATCACTTTAGCGTAGCTTATTCTAGAAAGTCAAGATGCTGTTCCCATTCAGTAATTAGAAAGATGGTGATAAGAGTCTTCTTTCATGGGGCATTTGGAATGGAAGAGCAGTGACAGATAGGTAATGATTGCATGGATATTAAGGGATTGGTTTTACATCGAATTTTGGTTTCAGTGTTTTTAAAAGTGTAAGCCATTAGAGTCTAGTCAGTAGGAAGCACTAAATTATTGTAAATAAATAAATCAAATCAAAAATTTATTTATTGTTTTATACCGGTTTTAGATTTAAAAAAACATTTTAAAATGTATTTTAAAAATGGTATGCCATTCTTCAAAGTGTTCAGATTTTCTTGGGGCATATTCAGTATTTTCACTAGTCAATGCTTTATAGATGTATAAGAACTGTCATTTCTGGAACTTGTGCTTTAGATTTTTCACCATCAATTTGAGAAAGATGGAAGTAAATGAGGCAGAAGCTGGTGCATGTGTCCCAACGTGTCCTGTATGGTGTGGACATCTGAATGCCTGAATAGGGATTATGTCTCAGACAGGTGATTTGCCAAACACGGAAGTAGAATTTTATAAAATTTAAGCGCAACACGCCTATTTCTCCTCAATAAAGCACTTCAGATAGAACTACCAGATTTTTCTTCTGAAAATTGAGATATCTCTGAGTCTGGGAATATTGCCAATGCAGAATTTTAGAGTTTAATATGGAGCCTGGGAAATTCAGCAACTCAAGATGAGAATTTGCTCTATGTTCCTATTCACAGTTCTACTATAATACCTCTATTATGGCACTATCAATGCAATAACCAAAGATGAAGAATATCAGGTCCTCAAGGTGTGGTCTCAATTACAGCTCTCCTTTCCATTTAAGTGTAACCATGTAAATTGACACTATTGGAAATTGTAGCCCAAAAGTTCCTCATTCCTAGAGTAGGCAGTGTACCCTGGAAATAAGAGTCTGATTTCATTGATTTTCACTCCAGTCTGGTGATTTCAGCTACAACAAGGCTCTGCTTCCACAAAAGACTTAGCAGAACCAAAAGGGCTAACAGAGTTAATTAATTTCAAGGGATTGGATTGGATTTTGAAGGTTAATCTAATTCCACCCAGTCAACTGGTTTGTGTAAAAACACCAACAACCCAATCAATTACTTCATTTTGTTTACTTAGTTCTGAAGGAAAATAAGCTGGGGAAGAAGAGTAGCTGAAAAAGCAAGTTTTTCTATTACACAGTCCACTGCCAGAGCCATGCAGTATAGGACATATCTTCTTAGAAGTCCTTGTTGTGGCCAAGTGATGCCTCCAATTTCCTGTCTAGTCAAAAGGAAAGAGGATAGAGGCAGTATTAAGCAAGAGCTCTTGGGTTATCAGGTACTTCCTGGAATAATCAGCAGGAATTCTATATTCCTAAAATGGCAACTTTTGACACAATTATGACATAATTATATCCTGCCTGAAGCTCTGATAAGTAAATCCAGTTTTAAAAGTATCGAAGGGGTTCTAAATTCCCTTCTGTTGAAATGGACTGATGATCGTTTTTAATGATGTTTTTTTGAAGTTTTTCTTTTTCTTTTCATAAGATCATGTCTATTCATTTTAGGTAGTGACAAATACTGGTGAGTGGTATCTAAACTGTAAATTTTACAGTTCAGAGCACGGATGTCAAACTCGCTGCATCACATGACGTGTTGCGACATATTGCAACTTTTTTTGCATTGTCGGACCTGGGGTGGGTGCGGCCTCCACATGATGCAACCAGCCCAGGGGCCGGCAGTTTGACACCCTTAGTTTAGAGTTTTGTAGTGATTTATAACCATTTCTCAAGATGATACAAAGATTTTAGTTTTATATATTAATTTAATCAATGCTGGTCATTACCTATAAAGCCCTACATAACCTAGGGCTAGGTTATCTGAAGGACTGCCTATCTCCCATGGTTTCTGATGGCCACTACATGCCAGCAGGCTTGGTATACTCCAGGTCCTTATAATTAAACAGTGCCATCTATGGGGACCCAAGAATGTGACTTTTTTTTACCATGGGGTCTTACCTCTGAAATGAGATTCCCCCTTGAGGTCCGTGTGGCTCCCATCCTGATCGAATTCTGCAAAATTCTGAAGACCTGGTTGTTCTTTCAGGATGGGGATGAGATGGAATGGAACCCTTTATGTTTGGTATGGGGAGATTGGATATCATCTGTTTTGTTACATACTGTGTTTTCATTTTTATTGTGAACTGCCCATGGATGATTTGGAATTGGGCAGTGCCTAAACAAAATTAAATAAATAAATAGTGGCCAACAGCAACATGGATTGGGAACATATAATGAGTATAAATAAAAAAAGATTCTAATTGGATTTTTGCTTTGTTGAGACTTTCGGCAGCAAGAGTTGTATTATGTTTGACTGGATGGCAATTTAAAGGCTCTATATTAAACTAAGATGGAAATGCCATTGCTAAACTAGAATAACTAATATGCATATAAATCCAACATTGGCTTGAGTATGTTTAATGTAAGAATTATGTTCAACCAACATCATTATCGAACAAAATAACTAATAATAATAACATTAACTTTTCAAACATTCACATTTGGTTCAAATTGGTCTGATTTCATTGAATTAATCAGAAAGAAATTTTATCATCTTCCAAAATCATTTTAAGTCTAGTCTTTCTACTGAAATAGATTGCTAATGGGCATCTCCAATTACTGAGCATAAAAGTTATACTAAGAAATCAAAAGCCACTAAAATAAAGAAGAACAATCACATAAAAATCTGGCTGTGAATGAAAGAAAGAGTAATAATATCATTGAAACTCATCCATTTTGAATAATACACAATTATAGCTTTAACGAATTAGCATTCACTGATCTTGCCGTCTTAACTGAATGTAAATCATTCAGAGAGAGCTCTTTCTTCAATAAGGTTATAGAGATTATTGCATATCCCTTTCAAGATAACAGCTGACTGACAGCTGAAATAATAGGATGATGATAGTAGAAATAATGTAAAATAAAACCACAATAACCCTACAATAGAAGTAGCCAAGATTTCTGGGAAATGTGCCATAACACATTATTTCAAATCAATCTGGCTAAGTTTTAAAATCCTTGGGAGAAGCCATTTTCATTCCCAACACAGTCAGAAACATCTTTGACAGGTAAGGCAGAATGACTACTTCCAGGGTTCTGCAGCTTCCTTATCAAGGGACAAGGCAAATTTTATCTTTAAGGTCCTCTAGATTAGGCCATTTGTTTCAGCCTGTTCACTGTCAGAAGTAAGGATTCCAGATAGAAGTGTGAGAGACTGCTATTTAATTTCTTTTAAATGATTGCTAATTTGTTGTCGTTCAGTTGCTAAGTCATGTCTGACTCTTTGTGACCCCATGGACCATAGCATGGCAGGCCTTTGCCCTCCACCATCTCTCAGAGTTTGCCAAATTCATGTTCATTGCATCAATGACCCTATCTAATCATTCTCTGCCATCCCCTTCTCTTTTTGGCTTCAATTGGTTACTAATAGATTTGTTTTAAAAATTGATTTGAATTAATATCTTTGGTGTTTTATCTGTGATTTCTTATTTTTCTCTACTGAAAGCAGCTATTGATCTAAAGCAGCTTATAAGCAGCTTATAAAATATACAGACAATAAATGGGGAAAATATGTAACTAGAATTGCTCCATGAGGAGGATGGTGGTGATGATATTGTGAGGACAGGAAAAAAAATGCAGCTGAGTGTGCTTTCTCCCTGTCCCCTTTCCCATCAGATATTGGGCCATAATATACCTGGGAGAAAGGAGAAGAATGCCTGAGCTCTATTTATTGTGGAAACATGAGATATTGACTGAGTAAATAAAGCTCAAAATAAGGACAGAATGACTCTAGTGTGCGCTTCATTATGCATGTATGTAAACATTTCTTAATTAGATCTGGGGCTAATCTAGCAGCAAGTAGAAAATTCATTGGGATCTTTGGACTGAATAGTTGGTTTTTCAGTAGATTAACAAAGGTGCTGAATTTTTAACATCAGATATCATTAGCCAAATTATATTTAAGTCTTCAGAACGGCTGAGACAGGTTATTATAGGCTGTTGCCTAGGAGAGTCATCAATCACTGCAATCACCTATACAAATATTTGCAAGTCCCCAATAGCAGAAAATAAGGACGATGTCCTTGATGGAGAAAAGAAGCTCTGTTGTCAAGGTGACAAAGGGTAAAATATTTTCAAAGTCTAGAATGGACGAGCAATGCTTGCAAGCACCTCAGGCAGATGTCTCTCTAATTCAGTAAAATATAAAAAGGAGGAGGAAATACCACGCGATCGGAACTGCAATCTTATGTTATTATGGTCAGTCTCAATAAATGTATGGGTAGTCCTCACCTTACAACCACAATTGGGACCAAATGTCTGCAAGATGGCTGTTAAATGAGTTTACAACCTTTTCTTGCCACAGTTGCTAAGCAAATCATAACACAGAATACAGATAACAGAGCTGGAAAGGTGACATCCAGAAATGATCCCACAAACCACTGTATTATATTTGAGTTCATTCATCAGGATAACAGAATAACAGTGTTATTGTTGACTGTTGGCAACTCCATAGTACTTATTACATTTATATGCTCTCCTCAAATTTCATATGAATCTGAGCAGAATTCTCCATGATGGTCTGTTCCTAACCTGATCCTTCAGTTCCCCCAACACTGCACTCATTGCACAAGCTTTCACAAGTGAAAGATTTGTACTTGAATTTGCAAAAAAGAGGAGGGAAAGCTAGGCAGCAGACTTGTTCAATTGAAAAGGGTTCAAAAAGAGCCCACCTGAACAAGTTTTAAGGGAGTCAGCCTCTTAAACTCAGGACAGAGACATTAACAAATTACCAGTAATTACCAGTGATTGAGTAATACCGGTATATATATATTATTATTCAGACTTCATTCCTACTGTTTAATAAATTGCACAGTACAGTAGCGTCCAAGTTATTAAAGTAAAAGAAGGTGTTTTGGCCACATGAAAGAAAAATCCAAAATCTATATTAGAAAGAAAAAACTCCTTTATATTGAGAATCTTAAATATCCATTTAAGATATTAGATTAGATTCAGTAGCTAAATCTACTTTATAAATCTAGTGCTACTTTTCAAGTACACAAAAATCTACTTTGTCCCACCTTATCTGATCTATTTTCCCTAGAGATGCACATTTCCCAAATGCCTGCTTTATTTTGAACCTGTTCTTTACTTATGCTATATTTTCCCATTAAACATTGCAAAGATATCCCACTAATTTTGAGCAGTATTCAATGAATAAATAAAATAAAATTTTAAATAAAATTTTAAACCACAATTGTACAGAACTTTGGTAAATATGTTTCTGCATGTCTGGTTTTTCAGCACTAGGTGGCACAGTTAATCCACAATTGTTGGTCTATTCATAAAAATGTTGCCAGTACTTGTGTGGTACTCAATTTTATGAAAACTAAGTATCTAAATTAAAGAGATTTCAATTGTATTTATATTCATCAATCATTTTGTTTAGCCAAAGCCTATATATCATCTCCCAGTCAACAACTTATGGCTGAATGACATTTTAATGTCATATAATAATGTATGAAATGGGAAGAGGAGTATGTACTGTGTTATACAGTGTATAAAATTAAATATGTGCCTTTTTTGCTACAGTGTTATAACTTTGAAATTTGGAACTAAGAGGTGATGTCACAAACAATTCTTGGCATAATGGACCAAATGCACACATATCATGGGGTGAAAAGACAGCTAACATACTTGTACAGATTTTGCATTTTAAAATATATTCCAAATTCCCCATAATTAACAGGCAGAAGAGAACACACACTGTTCAGTAGATATTAAAAGCTTGCCAAAATGGGCCAAACCAACACAAAGTCTATATTTCTCAATGTACTCTTAAGACTCCACCATCATCAAGGCATAAGAGCATAGACAAGTTGCTATGAACTTTAAAGATTAAGCACATTGTCAAATCCATCATCAAATGAACTTGAAAAGTTCCAGAAAAACCTCAACACTCATTTGTCCAGCCAAACTAACAAAGGTAACATTTTGAAAAGATTTCACATTGTTGGCTGGTTGAACTTACATAAACACGTGCATTGTGTAATTGTTCCTTTTGGCCTATTGACTGTAACTTCAATAATGCCTTTAAAGATATAAACTTGCCTCATTTTGAAAATAACTGTGAATCTCAACAATCATAAGATACAAGACAATGCACAAAGCAGGAAACCAACATTCTGTTAATCCTCTTTGTAAAAGTAACTTTATTTATTTATAGCCAATAGGTCATATCAAGATACAGAATATAAAATATAGACCATTAATAAAACCATATGTAAAAATGGAATAAAAGAAACCAATTAAATGTATTAAATAATGTGAATCTTATTTCTGTGTCACCCCTCTGTGTCACTATTACCTCAGTCAGACTCACATATGTAGATCTCAACTGAACCGTGTTATATAAATAACTGGCTGTGTTATAAGTGATTTTTGAATTCTGATGGCACATAAAATATGTTGTTTTAATATAGAGTCCCAATAGATAGTTTGTCTAATTTGCGGTCCAAGAAATTTCTTACATAATTGATGTTCAAACAATATATATCTCTGGAGCTCCACAAAGACAAGTTATGAAGGATTTCGTTAAATCTTCCATATTTAGCCATTGTGCCGAGCTGCTTGAATCTTGCTCAAGTAAATAATGCCCTAAAATGTGCAGACATTTCTATATTTGTTCATTCAAAAGTATGTTTATAGTGGTTCATCTGTTCCAATGTGCCAACCTTACTGAGGATGGCTTTAACATCCTGTACTTCTATATCAAGGTTCTTTGTGCAGCAAAGAAATATATAAACACACACAGACACCTTTCCATTTATCTGCCTCCTACCTTCAATTATTTTAGATATTAGTAGATTACGGCCATGAAGTCGAATTCAATTAATTCACCACACCAGAGGATCTGAAGAAAAGCCAAAAATCTAAGATAGTTGATTTTAGCAGGCAGTAAATCAGATAACGCTTTGGTAAGTAAAAGTAGGGGTTTTTTTTTAAAGTTTGTATTCTGCTGAATAGAGCACATCATGTATGTGCAAAAGGACTGTGCACATTGTTTGATCTAGCCAAATTGATCTGGCCATATAGAAAGATGAGTGGGTGGGCCAAGGGAGTAAGCAAAGAGATAGGTGATAGATGAATTGCACTGAAATTTGAGAGATTCATGGACAAAAAGTCCAAAACACATTTCCTCCACTCTCACCAAGCTACTGGCAGAGGAAGCTACTGTATATAAGCAGCCAGCAAACCTCACTTCCCTGCATTCTGATAATGCTATTCAGCTGGGTAATAAAATGTCTGCAAGAAAGCAACCAAGCTCAAAGGGCCCCAAACCCAAGAGTTCACCCCTGAAGGACATATATGCTCTACTATTGGATTCGGTGGCCATGTAGACCCACTTCCAGTTCCAATCCAGTGTGAATATCACTCAGGTGCAGCTCAAGGATTGGGAGAAAACAGATGAAGAATATGAGATCCCCATCTGATATATATGTCTCTGGGCATGATGAAAGTTAAGGGCTCACTGGAGAAAGTCACTGATTTGTGCTGCATCAGATACAAGGCTTATTGTGAAGAGTAACAGCATCTTTAAAAAAAATCAAATTGAATTTTACATATTTATGTCTTAAACTTCTATTCTGTTGCAATTTAATAACACTCTGATTTTTGCTAGCGAGTGGTTAATTTTTCTGAGCTATGAGACTAACTCCGAATAATTATTCAGATTTGTTACAAGTATGCATAAAATGTCAGAAATCATTCACAAATTGCTGCACATCTCTCCTTTCTCAGTTCACAAAACTTACTTAAACTGGATTCTCATCTTTGACTCTAGTGTCCTCAGTTTCACCACTACTTTTAAAGCCTTCCTTGCTCGCTTTACATTTGAAATGATCTTCCTATTTCCAGGTAAGTCAACAATATATCTAGAACAAGTTAAAGTTGTCTGTTACCATTATCAAATACCTTTCATATTAAATCACCCACCTGCTATTTATTTCTTGGTTCTATTCATCTGTTTCTTAATTATAACAGCCCAGCAGTTTGTTTAGTTTTTCGTTAACATAATCTAAGAACAGAGTTCACCTTGAGCAAGGACATTGGGATATTGATTATCTGTCCTATATGGCACAAGGTCAAGAATAATTTCTGTGCTGTGCTTATTAATATATGTTCATAGGAATGGTACTGAAAATGTATCATGAACATTGATTCTGATTTTCAAGAAGTCAATGAGAATTGACACAGGTAGATAAATTACTTGAATGAATTTTGATATTGCTTGCTAAGACTTTTCATGCTGATGTCCTATTGAATAACTTTTTGTTTTCCTTTCTTAAAATTCTAACCACCTTAGTGAGGGGTTCATGTGGGAACAAGCATATAAATAATTTGTTCCTAGCATCCACAAGGAAATATACTACAAGGAGTGATCACTAATGGCAAATGAATGAGAATTTGGGGTTTTCCTAATATATCTTCCCCAAAGAAAACAAAGTGCTAGTCTAG
Organism: Bothrops alternatus; assembly: GCA_034064705.1. Lineage (NCBI taxonomy): Eukaryota > Metazoa > Chordata > Lepidosauria > Squamata > Viperidae > Bothrops > Bothrops alternatus. Next base: position 13,937,893 of record JARGCV010000001.1, read on the forward strand.
CTTTGTGGTGTCAAATTAGGCAACAGCTAATTTGAAAATCTGGCAAGGCTATTCATACATGCTTTCCTGGGAAGCTAAACTGTCAGCCGTAAAACGTTAGAAAGCAGGAGAAATTCTGGGAGGCAGGTAAAGTTCTGGAAAAGCAAAAGAAAATTGTTCACTAGAAATGAATAATGTAATATTATAGAATACTGCCTTTTTTGTTCTCTCAAGTCTTTATTGTAGTTCTACCTCATTTCCTCATAGTTATACCCTAATTGTCTCACTGATCAGATTAGATACATAATGCACCATGTCAAAGAAAATACCTTGCTGCTGTGTCTGATCTCTTATATAATTTGATTTGAATAAGTTTACAAAGAGGATGTATCCTTACACCTTTTTAGCTGGGTTTTTGCCCCAGGCATTGTCAATAATCCAATTGTGGCTTTATTATAACTCTGGTTCAAATATACCCGCTGGGAAATAATGACTGTTGCCGTGAGTACTGTGTGTCATCAGTCCAAAAATTACATAAAGTTGTTGAAGTGAGAAGAGCTGATAAATACGATCAAGAATGAAGTGGATGACCTGTAATGACAATCAATGGAGTTTAATATAAGAAAACATGAATTAATTAAGGACACTTGGTGGATTACTCAAACTGTGGTCAAATGTGGCATGACACTAAAACTTGTGGGCCGCACTTGTGTAAGATGAGCTCCTCATATACTGAGGGCAGATATGAAAGTTTAAAGAGTTCAAATTTACCAGCAAATGTTGCCATGCTAGAAGAATGAAGATGACGATTTTCTTCACAGCAGTGTGATAGCTGATGAAACATAGGCCTATCATTATCACCCATAAATGAAGTGTCAGTCCATGGAATATCATCACAAAGCTTCACTTGTGGGGGCTTACATTTTTTGGGGGTAGGGGGGATGCAGCAGTATCAACTCAGACCACTTACACTGCAATCCTATAAACTTTGAAACAGAGACTTTAAAGCAGAAAGTGAAAGTGTCATGCAGCAGCATGACAAAATTAGTTGTCATGAGCTATCCAAGAGGAAATTGTAAAGTAGGCCATATAATCTATTATATAGTCCAGACTTGGTGCCACAGCACTTCCACATTTTTCCAGAATTTAAGGAATACCTCTTGGGGCATCTCTTTGACACAGATGAAGAAATGGAAAGGACCAGCAGCCCCTGGCTGAAGAGACAAAGTATGGAGTTCTTTTGCAATGGCTTTAAGAAGCATGTTCACCATTCGCAGAAGTGTGTAGCAAAGAGCGGAGAAGGTAACAAAAGGATTCATGTCAAGGATTATTTTTCTATTTCATTTATTATTCTTTAAACATTATTAATGTAGGTAGATTCATTACTTTTAATTCAGCCATTATGGGTGTCTCTTCCTAACCATGTTGCTGCCAAAGTGACAAAATCTACATTGTGACATCATGGGGCATGCTCTGTCCTTTCATATTTGCATCATGATATCATAGCCAAGAGCATGAAGGGAAGCATTTGTGACACGACTGTGCAACACACATTTTCTTATTTTCTCCCCACTCCAAGCAACAGTAACTATGACCCATAAGCCTTAACCCCAAATAGAAAGAAAAATAGTACTGTACTTCTGTTTCAGGTGACACACGCATTCTGAACTTTGGAACATTTCAATGCTATTTCCCTGAAATATACTCCATATTTAACCTTGCTTGAGGGAATTAATGATGGAACCACAAGTGCACCTGAACCTTTTGGATTTTATGTAAGTTTAAAAATTAATTGTCCATTGGCCTTTGTATTCTTCAAATATTGTCACATAATTATCAGGCAAAAATGTATCATGCTTCATTTGGAAGTATATATTTTGAAAGCAAATATGACCAGAAAGGCACATTTCAATGAGCTACTTGATTCTAATTGCCTGGTCATGAGGAACAGGACTAGAATGGATTTATGAATCAATACACACAAAATTCACACAAACAGGAAATAAACCAATTCACTATTCCAGTGATGGCGAACCTTTTAGAGACCCAGTGCCCAAACTGCAATCCAAAACCCACTTATTTATCACCGGGTGCTGAGTGGCCGTGGCTGCAGTGGTCATGGCAGACTGGGAGGGTGGAGCCAGGGCAGCAGGGGCCAGTCCCTCGCCATCTCCGGGGCATGGCATGCATGCCCATAGAGAGGGCTCTGGGTGCCACCTCTGGCATGCATGCCATACATTCGCCACCACTGCACTATTCCATACTTTTATGCAAGATGTTCGGGAGTTTTTCAGCAGGTGAATGGGCATAGTTTTGCTTTAGGAGGAAACTAATAAGAATCCACCAATAGGTGACTGTATCTGCCTAGGAGCCACGCTTCATGTCCTTCCTGGGCGAAATTAAGTCAAATCTGGGGATAAGGTCCAGGAAGGGGCGTGGCAGCTTTGGCTGACTTGATTTGATTGGGCAGGAATACAGTCATAACCCATTGGTGGATTCTCCATCTCCCAGTGCTGGAGAAAAAAATCACACCGCTGCTCTCAAGCAAACTGTAAAAAAACTTGAAATGTAATGGAATGTTACTAACAAGCAATCCATCCGGCAGCCTCCTTTGTCTCCTCTTGCAGCACAAACATTATTCCTTTTTTCTTTAATTTTCAACCAGCCTTGGCATATGTGATAGGAAAGCAGCAATACTTAAAAAATCCTTAACATCTATGTTTAGCTATAAGTAAGATTGCCCAGTGAAACACTAAGTGAAGTTCTTTTGGGTATTTCACAAGACAAATATTCCGGAATTAAGAATAAAGCTCATAGAAAGGTAAAACTTTAGGTCCCATATTAGCAATCCTTAATGTCATATTTAAGAACTGTGTAGTATTGAGGTAACATTAGTGATACTTCCTGTGCCAGAGTATTAGTATTGAATACTTATATTAGTAATACTTCTTGTATCAGAGGAAGAGCAAGTTAGAAGGATACCACCAACCCTTCTGGTAGCAATTCCAACAGATTTTGTGACTTTCCGATTAAGCCATCGACAAACACACAGAAACAAGTCATTTGTACACACCACTCAAAAGAGACAATAAAAAAAGCTAAGAAGGAAACAAAAAGACCTCTCCTGTAGCCAACACTTAGATAAGCAGGAATCAACACCAGACAAACAATCAAGCAGAAAACAATATCCTAATCAAGGAAATACAAGTAGAAAACTACATCCCCGCCAAAACTGGCAGGGCAAGCTTCTATATATAAACTGAGAGCAAACCCCACACTCAATAGTACTCATGATATTATCTAATTGTACAAAGAAATATCTGCAAACAAACAACCAAGTTCAAAGAGCACCAAGGACTCCACAGTTCAAATCTGATACATATATTCTCTTGTTTTCCAAATCAACTGCTCCATTCCTATTTTAATCACAAGTACAAATTCTTGACTATATTACAGGAAATTATCACCACTTCTATTCTAGTTGCATTAATAATATTCGACTTTGATCAACACCCCTGAAAAACAAAAAAACAGATATCCTGAACGGGGCAAAGAAGAACAACAAAGATGACCAATGAAGTGTGTTACTCTGCTTGATTCACATAATTATGCGGGAAATGCCTGTTTGTATGCTTTCATTAAATTAAGGGATTGTTTTGAAATATGAAGCTTGGAGACCTCACTGTGAAACAGCTTATGAACATTCAAGTTAATACTAATTACTCAAAATCTTATAGTAAAATATATGGGAAAGTATTGGTTGGGAGGTGACACTTAGAAAGGGAGTAAGATTGAATTTGGATTCAGGGATTTGCAAAACAGCCTCATTCATATCAGACTGATGCAGTTATCCTCAGTTTTGACTCAGAGCCTAAGTCTTGACTTTAATTTGGAAAACAAAGACTCTTGTAACTATTATTGGAAATTCAGTATCAAAATTAATATGTTCAGAGTTTGTGTGTTGGTATAAGAGCAGCATTTATACTTTAGGGTTTTCAAATAAAAATATGGATTGAGCTCCCTATATTTTGTAAGTAATTATTATGAAAATGACACAGAATCAAAAGAATCTGTTAGAACTGCAAATTTTCAGAATAACTGAAGCACTGGTTCTTATGAAAAACTCTTTTTTTGTCGAGCAAAAGGCATGTGCTTTGATGTTTTTCTGTAATTTAAGCAGCTTGCTTTGTTCCTTCTTTCCTTTCTCAATTTTTATGGAAGAGACATATCTCTTAGATGCACATCTAGAGTGGAAACATGGAAAATGGAAGAAAGATAGATATGGAGCTTAGAGAGTTATGAGGAACGAAAAATAGTTTAAGATATTTTGGTGTTCTGCTCAGTTGGCATCAAAGTCACAGCACCTAATAGAAGAGGAACAAATAAGGGCAGAGGCTGAAAGAACTGAATATGAATCATTTGTTGGTGCCTTGCTTCATCTTTCCGTGTTGTCCGTCCCAACTCTTTAAACCTTTGGAGAAAGAGACTTAGCCCAGTAACACAATATTTCAGTAAAATAATCCAAAGTCATTTTAGAACCATGATGAAAACTGTTGATTTGTACAGCTGGATTACATGCTTCTTCCTCACATAAATCTTTCCCCTTCCTGGTCTTTATATTCGAGTTTTCCCTATCTACAGGTATACTGTCTGTATCTATGTCTTTATACATTTCTAGATAATTTCTGCACTTTGGCAGAGCTCAGGTTCATTTTTAATACCCATACAAGTTACAGTGGCACTGAGCAAAGAGACTTGGTTCCTCCAAGTTACAATTGTTGCAGCATCCCTGTGGCCATGTGATCTAAATTCAGATATTTGGCAGCCTGCCCTCCCTTATGATTGCAGGGGCTCTTCAACTCTGCCCTTTTGACCCCCTCCATTCCATGACCCTAGTTGACTTTTACTGTTTCCTTTCTCCCAGTGCTGACCAAGCATGCTAAGGCATGTGTGCCAGGGAACGCTTTTCTGCTTTGTGTCATGTCCTGGGTTTGCTGGAAATGTTTGGAAATGTTCAAGGCAGATATGATTATGACACAGGTTTATTTTCTCTACCGCAGCCTCAAACTCATGGACATCAATGCATAAACCAATTGGAAATGAAATCAGCTTAAGAAATCTCCCCCCCCAGACCATTCTGTATTTTAAACTCCTCCTCCATTTTGATGGATTCTTCTTTACTTCTCATGGGCTACTAAAATGGAAAAAAAGAGAAAACACTGTGGTTTTACCTCTTTTCTCCTACCATTTGGAGCTCAAGAGGAAAGTCTCAGCACCTGACTATCTGTGTTCTTTTCTTGCCTCTGGATAACCTTTTGGGGATTAATCTAGAAGGGGTAAGGCCTGTCACAAGTTGTGAGTTTAATTCACGGGCTGCTGAAGTGTTGCCATCTTGGTGCCTACCCTCCTTCCTATCTCTTTTCTTTTATTCCTATTGATTCCCCCAGTCCAGAAATTGTTTCTAAATTCCAGCCCTTTATGTTTGCCTTTCTAACTTCTAACTAATTTGTTTCTTGCATTAGTGGAACTAAACCCTTTTTGTGCCTTGAATCAAATCCCATTTTGCCTGGATTAATTCCCATCTTCTTCTGATCTGCCAAATAGCTGGTTTACATTTGACAGAGATCCAGTGTGGCTGCTGCCATCCTGGGCCTCCTGTCCCAATTCCTGATAATTCTACATGTCAATTATAAAGAATGCAAGCAAAGTTAAGTCTGCCAAATTATCCATTTACACCAATGTCTTCACACACACATACCCCCCCTGAAAGATGAAACAAGTTGTGGAAGGGGGGGAAATTCTCCACTTATATCATTATAAGCCCCACATGAATTTAATCAACTTTTTTCCCCCTCTGTGCACATTTTTAGACCTGCGTTTCACTGCCCCATTATCATTTGTTTAGAGGAGAGAGATGTAAGAAATGTAATTAGAGGCACTGGCAGTATACTGTTATGCTTTGCTTTTAATGGCACAAATGTAGTTTGAGTGTCATTTTTGTACCTGATCTAACATTACTTGCACTACTAGAATGTCTCTGCTGCTTAGAAATGTGATTGAAAATATGAATACATTGAAAATGCCTTTTAATCTTGCTTGTCGTGCTGCATGTCGCTTATCACAGACTACAAAATGTGTTTTTGTACAATGTGCTACGCTCACCTTAGTCCTGCAGTGTTTACTCATGTTCAGGCCCGAAAATCAGATGAGACTAAAGTAGGGGTGTCTGTCTGTGCATTCACAGCACACATTAAAAAACAAAACAGACAGATCTTCCATCACGCTGCTACAACCCCCATTTTGATTTTTTTTAAACCACATCTTGCTGATACCCTGCATTTTGGGAAGTGCATTTTTATCCTTCCCTGCAATCTGTTGTTTGGAAAAGAGAGAGCAGGGCACCAGAAATTGGAGGAGGGGAGGATGCCCAAGAATGGTTTCTGCCCACATTCTCTTTTTGTTTTAACTATGTTCACCTTATGCCCTCCAGAGTCTCCCTAAAGGAAAGAGGCCCATGAAAAAAAAAGGCATTGACCTCCCCTTAAGAGAAGAAATAAAGTATAAGCATTTTATTTCAGGAAGAGAAGAGATGCAAAAGCCTGGTCCGTTTGTGGAGGCAGGGCAGTACGAATGACAGAATAACAGAGACAAATGTTTGTACAATCTCTTCTTAAAAACCTCAGTGTTGGAAAACCCACAACTTCTGGAGGCAAGTTGTTCCATTGATTAATTTTTCTGTCAGGAAATTCCTCCTTAGTTCTAGGTTGGAGGGACTATTTTGGCTCCTAGTATCCTGCTAGCTACTATATTAGAAGGAAGAAGCTATCACATAGGATACTTATCAAAAACACCATTGCCACCACAATGATACCTCTCCATTTCTTTCTCTTCTAGTCTCATTTCTATTCTTTTCCATCATATTTTCATTCTTACCTCCTTTTATTCTTGCCCCAAACTTATATTTACTAGTGGTTAAAAGCATTAGACATAGGCCATGAGGGTCAAGGTTCAAATCCCCACTTTACCTGAGAAATCACCTTTTCTCAACCAAACATACCTTCATAGTACATGGACGTGAGGGTAAAATGTGTTGTGTCCCCATTAAGTCACTCTGAGCTGACCAATGATGTGAAAATTATCAAATTCACACTATTTGTGTCTATGTTTGTATATCCTGGTGCTGGTGCATCATTTATTTGGACACCCTGTGTTTGTATCCCTATGTCTTTTGTACTTATATCTGTACATTGTAATGCTTGAAATATTTGGCTGATGTTTCATGAACGGAAGAAGGAAAGAACTATTACTGAGTTGAGGGAGTAACTTAATGTATTGGATAGACAGATCAGTCTGTTACCATTCAGAGTCATTTTGAAATATATACATGAATTTATGAATCAATAAACTGTATTCCAAAGCATCTGGCCTCATGGACTAAACTGTCCAAAGATTAAAATCTCTTGAGAGAGATGGCACCATAATTATGGAACACCCCTCCTGTATTTCATTTGTTTTTAGCATTCCATTATCTTTTCTTTTTTCTGGATTTTATCTTAAACTGAAATTTAGGAATTTAGAGAAGATAATGAATATTTAAAGACATAAGCAGGCAGCCAACACTACTGTTAGATAAGACTGTCTATAAGTGGTAATAAACTTGGGAAACTATCAAAAACAACTTAGTTGCCAATTTAATTATATTTTTATTGCTGTGGGAAAGTTCATTAGATCTGTTCATCGCCTCAAAAATCTGTTTTGTTTTACATCTTACTTTAATGTGGTAGTTTTCAGATGTGACACACTTTAAAAGAATAATTTTAAAAATGTGAAAATATTGGCTCAATCAGATGAGGTTGGATGGGAATTACAATTATTTTTCAATAATGTACAAAATGATAGGATTCCTTTTGAAATTAAGTTCTAAAGGCTAGACACACCAATACAGAACTGTATTCCCATTCATTCACTCATTCAGTTTTATACTATCACACAAAACACCTCAAACTAAAACATCCATGGTAAATATTATTTAAGCGATATTCATGATAAATAAATTAAAATTAAATAAAAAATAAATAACACATGTATTTTAAATAATTTGAATTACATTGAACTTATTAAAAAGATTAATTCATTCAAATTAAGCTAACTAAAACCTCTCTCTCCTCTTTTAGTCTCCTTGCAGCATTTGTCATCTGAAAAGGACTCCAACTATATCTGCTGCAAGTACATTATTGGAGGAGAAAGTTAAGGGATTTGAGGAGACAGCCTCTGCTACTGAAATGCATTCAGGAATCTTTGCAGAAGGGGCAGAAAAGTAAGAGAATATCAAAGAGCAGAAAAAGTTCCCCTTAGCAGAGAAAATCATTTGGAAGTATGTAACCCAAAGAAGGAAGATCAGAAGGTACTCATTGTCAGTTGAACTCAGAAATGGATTCCCCATTCAAAAGACAAAGCATAGCACATGAGTAAACCTTGGAACATTGTAGCAGATACTTGGGTACCCAGAGGTTCAAGAAATTCAAGAGTCAACTTGAGAAAGAAGAAGTGTATTATGACGAGGGTGTTTCCTTGCTAAGATAAACTAAGGCCGCTTTCTGCAGTACCACTATACTGAGGAAACATGTTGTCTTCCATGCTGCTTTATCTAGGACATAAATGAAATGTTACCAGGACTATTCAAACTCACCAACAACTATCTTATGTGATAATATTATGGTCAGAATGTACCTTGAACAATATCCAATGCCTGGTAAGGAAGATGAAGAAACTCAGAACACAGCTCTTGTTATCAATCCTTCTAGCTAAGACTCATGGTGAAACAAGAGAAAATAGGATTCTGGAATTCACAAATGATGTTGCAGATGATGCCACCAAGAAGGATTTGCATTCTGTGACAATCGGCTAAGAACTCCTTGGATAGAGCAGAGGCTACATCTTACAAAAATTGGGAAGAACATACTCAGTAGGCTCCTCTCCAGTCTCACAGGAAAGATGGCAAAGGTCCACAACCAAATATACAGCCAATAATTGGAGCCAAGAAAGCACAAAGGGAAAATAGAAAGCCAGGATGAAGAGTTCCAGAAACCAATAACCAGCCCAAAACTCAGTTGTTTCTACACTAATGCATAAAATACAGGCAATTAAAGATTCTAGTTTAGAAATAAAAATATGAAGTGAAAAACATCACTCAAATTGTTGGGATGATAGTAATGGTTGATACACAGCCCTGGAGGGCTATAATTTATTTGAAAGTAACAGACCCTGCAGAAAAGATGGGATATTCCACTGTAGATGATGATTTATCAGCCTGAATCAACTCATTACAAGATGAAGCTCTCTTCACTGATGGCTGTAGATCATAATCTATCATACAATTCCAGTACAGGTTGATAGATATATGATTTTGGACATCCTTGTCTAGGACACAGAGAGAATGATTGTCTCAAAGGCACCCCAGTCCATGCTTTAGAGACGACTAGAACTGGGTTTTCCTTTTGTTATATATATTAGTTTTATTCATATATAACATAAAATGTGAAAATACAAAAACCAATAGTAGGGGACAACAGTAGAAAAAGGGAAAACAAAAAAGTAGAACTGGATTTTCCTGATCATAGTCCAGCATCTTCTTCACTATACTATACTGAGTCTCATGTGCTCATGTGCATATTCATTATGTGTGTGTGTGGGAGAGAGAGAGAGAGAGGGAGAGAGAGAAAGAGAGGGAGAGAGAGAGAGAGAGAGAGAGAGAGAGAGAGAGAGAGAGAGAGAGAGAGAGAGAGAGAGAGAGAGAGAGAGAGAGAGAGAGAGAGAGAGAGAGAATGGAGATTTGGGTAAGAATAAAAGAGTGATATCATTGTGAGGGTTTATTTTGGGTTACTTGGGCAAGCCGAACACACAGATAAAATAATTCTGCACCGGATGACCAGTCTTTGAGAAAGCTTGCAAGACTGATTCAATTAACCAGACATATGCTAGGAATCTAACTCTGCCCAGATCAAAAGTCCAACAAATTTTTGTTCTGTGCTACTGACAACCTTATTCAGCAGAAGGAGAAGAAAGAATTTAAACAACATCTACAGGGTTGAAGTGAAAGTTACTGGAATATTGTGGGAAACTCTGGTTTGTAATATATAGCAATGGAGAAGAATCAGAGCTTCAGAGGAACATATTATAATGAACTCTGAGGCAAGATAGGTATCTTGAGGACATGGCGTCAGATCTAAGAAAAATGTCCAGGAAAAGATCCTGCATAACATGACTCAGAAGGTGCATCCTCAAACAGTCATCACAAGGAAACATGGGAGAAATTTAAAGAGATGGGCTTGGATGCATTCAAAACTCTCTAAAATGCTGAAGAGGAAAAGAGACATATAAAGTAAACAAAAAGTGGGAAATATCATCATCATGATATGGAAAGACTGGAACATAAACAATTAAATTACACTGTGGTCTCCACGAACGACAGTAATTCTACCAGAAGGGCTAAAGCAAATGATGAGGAGAGGCTTCCAAGAGCAATAAAAGATTTCTTTGGGAATATTAGAAATAAAAGGAAAGACAAAACTGGTATAGGTCAACTGGGAGAAGAAAGCATTGTATGGGATGCTGGTGAATAGGCTGTTTCTCAACTTCAGTTTTGTACCTATCTTTTTGACCCTAGTTGGTCAATATTTTGTCACAAGGGAATGAGGTAACTGTACAGTTATGGCAGACCATGAAGAGGTTAAGAGAATAACTGTTTTAAATATATTGAGGTGTCCTGAGCCAGGTGGATTACAATGCAGAGTATTGAAGGAACTAGAAGTATTGAGGGAAATGCCACAGAGCTCTCAATGTTCAACATTTTTATCAACGGCTTGGATGAGGAAATTAAGGGATTTTGTTAAGACTGCAGATAACACCAAACTGGGAGGGATAGCTAATCCTTCAGATGAAAAAAAAGGACACAAAATAACACTAACAATAACACTAACAATAAAAATAAAAATAAAGTTGGAAGGGGCCTTCGAGGTCATCTATTCCAACCCACTGTTCTGGCGGGAAACCCTATACCATTTCAGACAAATTACTGTCCGGTCTCTTCTTAAAAACTTCCAGTGTTGGAGCATTCACAGCTTCTGGAAGCAGGTTAATTGTTCTGATTAATTGTTCTAACTATCAGGAAATTTCTCCTTAGTTCTAGGTTGCTTCTCGTTTTGGTTTGTTTCCATCCATTGCTTCTTGTCCTGCCTTCAGGTGCTTTGGAGAATAGCTTAATTCGCTCTTCTTTGTGGCAAAGCCTGAGATATTAGAACACTGCTATCATATCACCCCCATCCTTCTCTTCATTAAACTAGACATACCCAATTCCAGCAAACGTTCCTTATATGTTTTAGCCTCCAGTCCCCTGATCATCTTTGTTGCTCTTCTCTGTACTCTTTCTAGAGTCTCAACATCTTTTTTTATATTGTGCTGACCAAAACTGGATGCAGTATTCCAAGTGTGGCCTTACCAAGCCATTATAAAGTGGTATTAATGCTTCACGTGATCTTGATTCTATCGCTCTGTTAATGCCGCCCAGCACTGTGTTGGCTTTTTTTGGCAGCTGCAGCACAACTGCTGGCTCATATTTAAGTGATTGTCCACTAGGGCTCCAAGATCCCTCTCACAGTTGCTACTATTGAGTGAGATACCACCTATACTGTACCTGGGCATTTGGTTTTTCTTGCCTAAATATAGAACCTTACTTTTTTCACCACTGAATTTCATTTTGTTAGATAGCGCCCAATGTTCAAGATCTGTCAAGATCCTCCTGTATCTTAAGCCTATCTTCTAGGGTGTTGGCTATAAATGATCTAGGCAGTTGTACGGTTGGCGGAAATAAACAGAATAGATGTAAAGTTCTGAACTTGGGTAAAAAGCAGAAATATAGGAAGGAAAAGATTTGGTTTGCAAAAGAAATGCGGGAGTCTTTGTTCATCATGAGATAAATATATACTACAGTAAATTGACATAGAACACATGGGGGCACTGGATTGCTTTGAAAATCCCTTCCAATTCTATGTTTCTATAGCTTCAAACCCACTTTATGTTGTAAATGTGAAGGACACCAAACAATTTCAGTTGTCCATATAAGACAAATTAATTTTTGGAGAAATTGATTCCGATGGTACCAAGCCAAATAGAGAGAGATTTCTTCCTCTTGATGGCATTCCCTGAAATAACAATGTGATCAGAGAGCATTCATAGCATTCCAGGAAATGCCGACAAAGGAAAGAAAATTCACACAAAAAGAGTCTGATATTGCTGCACCTCTGCTTTTAAAGCTTTTTAAAAAATGGATTTGATCCTGTGCATTTACCCCTCCCCACTTTTTAAAAAAGATGAATAGAAGTCCCCAGCTTCTGCAGAGATTGATTTTTAAGGAAGAATGAACCTAGTCAAACTTCTCTTGTAACTAACATTCACTCTGCTTTCTTTCTTTTTTTTATTGGTTTTTTAATTTTTAACAGAAAAAGAAAAATGCTCAAATCAAATCATAGTGTTAAAATAAACAATAAACATAATCACAACATAAATACATATTTCAAAATCATCCATGAACAAAACATAAGTACTTATTTCAATACATCTAAGAATAATCTCAACTGAAAATAATCATAGACCACATTTACCAAACAATTAACATTACTGCTCGGTACCCCCACCACCACATCCCCCTAACCCTAACCTTCCCCCCTCACTTACCAACTAACTACCTACTCTCCTCCCTCCTTCTCTATCTCCCTCCTTCTACTCCACCCAACTATCCCTACTCTTCCCCCTTCTTATCAACTTTCTACTTACATCAGCCTTCACTCCTCCTTCCTCTTTCCATCAGATGTGGTGCCCAGAGGCCACCCGAGCAACCCCTTAATAACAATAATTACATATTCTTGCATCAACCCCAATTGCAGTTGAGAAAACATAATATATAAAATTGTAAACCCTCCCTACCCCCCCCCCCTGACTTCCCAGAGTGAGTACAGGGTAAAACAAAAGAAAACCCACTACTTCAAACAAAGTTATTATATAATCCTAACAAGAATTTTAAACTATATACTAAATACAATCTCTACTTAACATTTATTCAACCTTATCAATTCTAATACATATCTAATCCCTCAATCAGTCCATCTAATGTCAAACCTTAACTCATTTCAATCCACTAAACAAAACAGACAAATCATCTTGTTAAGAGTATTAATTTTCATTTACATATCTAAACCATCAATCTAACGATCAATCCATCACTTCAATTCATTGAGAGGTTATGTAGAGTCACTCATCTTTTTTTTTAAAAAATAAACAAATAATATCAATAAACCCCTCAATTCAAAAAAAATATATATTCTTAATCAATTTAGTATATCTTCCATTAAACAACCTCTCTTACATCTTACTCATAAACTTGGTCCTTGATTCAGCCCATAATCTTAGATTGGCCTTAATTCCTTACACTTAATTTTAAATTTTCACTTCTTCAATCGACTTCTGGGCTTTCTCATATGTCAAATAAACCTAAATAACAAATACAATCTATTTAATCCATTTCTAACTTAGATTCCTTCAACCTTATCAAATCACATAATGCTTATCTATCCCATCAATCAATCAATCTAATGTCAAACCTAGATCATTTCAAAGCAAGTACATTCTTCTTCAATTTAATTATATCTTCCATTAATCATCTTCTTTTACGTCTTAGTCATAATCTTAATATTATATCTTCCGTTAATCATCTTCTCTTACATCTTACTCATAATCTTAGTCCTTGAGTCAGTCCATAGTTTTGAATTACCCATGATTCCTTGCATACAATTTTAAATTTCACTTCTTCAATCGTACTCTTGGTTTTTTCTTCTGCCACGTAAATCTCCATAACGAGGCCTCCCTTCCAAATAATAAGTCTCTCTTTTTTACTTGCAATATCATTTGAATCCATATAAACCATCTTAACCTTTGCATTAGTCCTCTGTTTCTCTTAACCATAGACTTTCGTTGAGGTAACATTTCAAATCTCTGTCTTTGCTTTTTCTGGTCCTCGGCACCATAGATAGATTGCTTCTTAAACTGGATCAATTTCTCTTTTTTCTCAGTTAAATCTTCTTCTTGCTGCTTGTCTGAGAGGAATAGCCATCCCCTCCTGTCTTGAAACAAATCCTCTTCCTCCACTCCGTAAATGAACTGTTTATCAAGCAAGATCCATTTCCCATTATTCTCTTTATTCTCAATACTGTCTTCTTCTTGTTTGGGTTGTTGTATAAAATGTTCAACAGTCGGTTGCAAATCAATTTCATTTGGAAAAAAGGATCTAATTAATTTTAATATTTCTGTATTAGTCTCTTTCAATATTGCAATACTTTCTTCTTTAAATTCATCAATGCGATCCAAAATAGGTTTGACATTAAAACGTAAATTCCACTCCATTTTAAATTTTAAAACAATCGCTCTGGCTTTAATCCAATTTCTACAACCATCTCTCTAGCTTCGCTTACGAGAACAAAGAAGAAGAAAAAATATGGAGAATTCACTTTCACTTTCAAGCACTTTCCTTTAGCAGTGAAAGTAGTGAAAGCTATACGCCATCTTAAATGCATTATGT